>MU396794.1:68466-127339 GCA_022578855.1 Nemania serpens | reverse complement strand
ATTATTTTTATAGTTTATTACTAAATAATTAAATTTATAGCTAAATTTAAAAGTAATACTATTATTTTAAGTAATAATAATTAAAAAGCTAATAAAACTAAAAAATTTAAAGTTTATAAATATAATTAAATTATTAAAAATATATATTAATATTATTAATTAATTAATAATATTTATAAAAAAAAAATTATATAATAATATTTTTATATAATAAAAAATATAAGTTATGTTTTTTTAGTTAAAATAACTAAGTTAACATTATTATGAAACTTTTTTAATTTTAATAAAAAAAATTTAAATAAAGTTAAAAAAATAAAAAATAAAGTTTAAATATAAATTATATAATTAAAAAAATTGTTATAAGTAATACTAACTATATTTTTATTTAAATTTATAAAAATATTTATATTAAATTTAAAATTTTTTTTTTTATAAAGCAAAAAAAAGCTTTATACTTTTTTTTTATATTCTATAAATATAATACTAAATAAATGGTAATATTAATATAGTTATTTAAATATAGTTTATAAAAAAAAAAGCAAAAATAGTAAAAATAATAAGCTAAAGCTAAGGCGCCGCTTATAAAAGGTACTATTATAAGATTTAAAGCTATTAAAAAAGTTATGCTAAAACTTTAACAAAAGCTATATATACCTAGGCATAATGATAAATAAAGGAGTTAAAAATTTTATATAGCAAAAGGCTTATCTTTTTTACTAATTATACTAACTATTTTAATTATACTAACTATTTTAACTACTTTAACTATCTTTTCTACTAAAAATAACTTAAATATTTATAATTAAAAGTAATACTAATAGATAACCTAGCCTTTAAAAAAGTAATTATATAATTGCTAAAAGTAGTAAAAATAGAAGATATCTTTGTTACTAATTTAATAAACCTATAAAAAATCTATTTTTTAAAAATATATTACTTAGCTTATTTAAACAATAAACTTTAAAAAAAAGAAAAAGTAACTAAATTACTATAGGTTATATAAACAAACTTTAAAAAGCTTAAAGCTTATAGCTATAATATTTATTATTTATATAAAAACAATATAGCTAATAAATATATAAAAGCTTTATTAATTATATAAAAGCTATTATAAAGCTTTATATAATAATATAGCTATTAAAAAACTTAGTAGCAAGCAATAAATATAGCAAAAGTAAAAAATAAAAAGTAAAGCTTATATTAACTTACTTAAAATAAGTAGCTTAGCGGCAAAATTAAGAATTAGCAACAAAATTAGGAATTAGCGGCAGCAAATTAGCAAAAAGTAGCTAAAAATATATTACTAAAATAAAACATAGTATCTAAGTTTTCTTAGATATAGTAAATAAGCTAAAGCTTTTATAAAAATATTTAATTTTTATATAATATTAAATTAAATAAAACTATTCTTTATTAATTTATTTGCTATATAAATAGCTATTTTAATTATAAATATATTTATTATTTATTTTAATAAATAATTTTTAATAAATATAAAATAAATATATTATTTATTAAAAGCTAGTTTATGTTAAGTTTAATTTATTTTATAAAGCAAAAAAAGCCTTATACTCTTTTTTCGCATACTGTAAATATAATACTAGATAGAAAAGCTAGTTTAAAAAAATTAAAATTATAAAAAAAGATAAAAAATAAAGCAAAAAAGCTAATTAAAAATTTTTTATTTAATTTTTTAAATTTAAATAAGTTTATATTAAGTTTAATTCATTTTATAAAGCAAAAAAAGCTTTATACTTTCTTTTTATATACTATAAATATAATACTGGATAAACGGTAATATTAATACGGTTATTTAAATATAGTTTGCAAAAAAAAAAAAGCAAAAACAGTAAAAATAGCAGGCTAAAGCTGGGGCGCCTACGTTGCCTGTAAAAGGTGCTGTTGCAAGGTTTAAAGCTACTGAAAAAGTCATGCCGAAACCTTAACAGAAGCCGCGCATACCTAGGTACAAAGGTAGATAAAAAAGATAGCAAAAGGCTTATCTATCTCTTTTACCAACTATACTAACTACTTTAACTATACTAACTACTTTAACTATTTTAACTAACTTATAATTAAAAGTAATACCGATAAATAATCTAGCTTTTAAAAAAGTAATTATATAACTGCTAAAAGTAGTAAAAATAGAAAATACTTTTATTGCCAACTTAATAGACCTATAAAGGATTTACTTTTTAGAAATATACTATTTAGCTTATCTAAATAATAAATCTTAAAAAAAAGAAAAAGTAGTTAAGCTACTATAAGTTATATAAATAAACTCTAAAAAGCTTAAAGCTTATAGCTACAATATTTATTATTTATATAAAAATAATATAGCTAACAAATATATAAAAGCTTTATTAATTATATAAAAGCTATTATAAAGCTTTGTACGATAATACGGCTATAAATAGCAAGGGCAAAAAGCAAAAAGTAAGGCTAAAATAGGCGGCTTAGCAGCAAAATCAGAGATTAGCAACAGAATTAGGAATCGGCGGCAGCAAATCGGCAAAAGGTAGCCGAAAATATATTACCAAAATAAGACACAGTATTTAAGTCTTCCTAGACACAGTAAATAGGCTAAAGCTTACTTAAATAAGTTTAATATTATTTTTTAAAAATACTACTATTTAAAAGCAAAAATAATAGTTTTATAATTTTAAAAAGAATAAATTTATTTTTATAAAAAAAGTAAAAAATAAAATTATAAAAAATTATAAAAAAAAATAAAAAAAAAATAAAAAAAAAATAAATTAGCTTAAACTAATATTAATAAAAAATTAAGTTTAAATAAGCAATTATTTAATATTTAAAATAAAAGTACTATTTAATAAATTGTTTAATAATATTTAATAATTTATAAATTATATTAAATTAAAATTAAATATAAAATAATAAAAATATAAATAAAAAGTTATAATATTAAATAAAATATACTAAAAATATTAAAAGTATTTAAAGTTATTATATTAAGTTTAATTTATTTTATAAAGCAAAAAAGCCTTATACTCTTTCTTTGCATACTATAAATATAATACTGAATAAACGGTAATATTAATATGGTTATTTAAATACGGTTCGTAAAAAAAAAAGCAAAAAAGTAAACTATTTTTAATAAAAAAAAGTTTACTTATAAATTAATAACTTTTAAAAAAAGAATTAAATATAAAGTTATAACTAAAGTTACTAGCTATTAATTAATAAGGTTTTTAATAAAAATTATAAAGTATTTAATTTTTCTAAAATTATATTTACTAAAATACTATTTATAAAATAGCGTTTATTTATAAATAAAATACTATTTTATAAAATAATATTTAAAATAACATTATTTATAAAATATATTATCTATATAACTAGTTTACTAATTATAATATTATATTAAAATAATAAATATATTTTTTATATAATTATATAAAGGTTTTTTTTAAAACGTTTAAAATTAAAGTATTAAACGATTTTTTAATTACTTTTTAATGTTTTAGCAAACATTATATTTAATATTTAACATTAAATACTTTTAATTTTAATTTTTATAAATTTTAGTAATAAAATACTAAAAAAACCATAATAATAAATTAATTTATTAATAAAAATAAAAATATTAATAAAAAAACTAATAAAGCCTTTTTTAATTAATATTATAAACTGTTTTTCTAATTTATAATAATAATAAAATAAAGTTTTTTAATATGTTTATAAAAATATAATTCTTTTTGTTTTTAAAAGTATTATTTTAATTAAATAATTTAAAATTACTTTATTATATTATTATTATTAAATAACCTGTTTATACTAACTAAATAGCGCGGTAAAATCTATATATATAACTATAAATAAAAACTATGCTAAAGCTAGGTAAAACACTTATATAACCAATATATAGCTACTTTAACAGTGTTTTACTATAAAAAGGCTGTTTTTTATTAAATAACTTATTAAAAGTAAAAGGTTTAAAAAGTAAGAGGTTTAAAAAAGAGCTTTTTTTTATTAAGCTTTTTTTTCTTTTTTTAACTTAGTTAAAGTTTAAAAATTTTAATAAGTTAATAACTTAATTATTAGAAACTTTTAGTAGCTTTATTATAGTTTTTTTTATAGCTTTTTTACTTTTTATAGCTTCTGCTTTTTTATATATATTTAACCTTTTAGTATATATTATTTATTTTGCTATAGCTTTTGCTAATTTTAGTACTTTTATTACTATATAAAAGTTTTTATTGCTATATAGTAGCATACTTTTTAAATTATACTATAGTATCTTTTATTTTATAGCTAAAAAGCTATACTTTAAAATTATATGCTATAATATTTTTTTCTGCTTTTGCGTATTTATATAAAAGCATTAAATATTTAGAGATTTTTTTTTTATAAAAAAAAGCTTTAAGGTTTATTTTTCTAGTTTAAATCTATATTAATATAGTTGCTTTATATTTTAGCAGCTTTTAGTATTTAGCTAAAGCTTTTGCTTTATTTAGTTTTTTTTTAGCTAGTATTAAGTAGTAGCTTCTTTTTAGCTTTATTTTCTGTTACTTTATTTTCTATTTCTTTTTTAAAGTAATACCTAGCTTTTTGCTTTATAATTATGCTTTTTATTAGTTAACTTTTTAATGCTTTTTTTTGTTTAAATTATTAGTTATTATTTATAGCTTTTTTTAGTTTTAGCTTTTTTTTTTATTACTTTTTTGCTTTATATACTAAGTTATTTACTGTTACTATTGCTTTATTTATTATACTTTTGCTTAATAGGTTTTTTATTTTTTTTTAAATACTATTGCTTTATTATTTAGGTATAAGTTTAGTAAAAGAATTTTTAGTTTAATTTTTAATTACTTAATAAGTATTACTTTATAAGCTTTAGCTACTTTTTTAAAGCATTTATTTTAAATTACTACTAAATGCTTTATAAGTTTTCTTAGTTAATTATTTTAAAATTTAAAGTATTAAGCTACCGCTTTATATAATAGTATATTTTTTATAATAGTAATATAAAGCTATTTTACTTTTGTTATATTATTATTTTATGCTAAGTTTTATAGCTTAGTTATTATATAAAATTAAACTATAAGTTTTTTTTTAGCTTTTTTAAATATTTTTTTTATTTTAGCTTATAATTAAACTATACTTTTAGAAATTTTGTACTCTTTTTTAGTTAAACTATTACTTTAAAAAGGTTAACTAGCTATTAAAGCATTACTTTATTATTAAAAAAGTATATAAGCTTGCTTTTTTTAAAGCAAACTTTATACTATATCTATTAGCTTAACTATTATATATTTTTTATATTTTTTTTAAGATTTTATAATTATGTTTAATATTAATATTTATAATAAAAAGGTTAATATTATTAGTAAAACTTATAATAACAAGCTTTTTATATATAGCTAAATTATTATATAGTATAAATATATATAGAAAAAATAGCAATAATAAGAAAAATAATCTTTATAATACTTTTATTTTTAAATTAATTAGTAAAAACTTTGCTATATTAAAGTATAGTTTTACTATCTTTTTTAATATAAAAAAGTTAACTTATAATACTATTTATAATAGGTAGCTTTTTTGCTACAAAATATAAACTATTTATTTTTTATTAATTATATTAAAAGCTTTTAATATATTAAGCTATAATAAAAATATAGTACTTTTATTTTATATTACTTTTTATATTATATTTATTATTATTTTTACTGCAGCATTTATTAACCTATTATACTTATTTTTATTTGCTTTTTTAGTAAAAAGCCTGCTATTTTAACTACTTTTATTATATAGTTATATATATATATATTTTTTTAAAACCTTTTTTAAAATATATATAAAAGCAATTAGTTATTACTTTGCTATTATTTGCTTTATTTTAGTAGTTTTTTTTAGTTTAAAAATTATTACTACTTTAAAGTATTAAAACTTTTTTAAGTAGTACTTTAATATAAAATTAGCAGTATATAGCGTTGCTATTTTAGCTACTAACGGATTATTATATACTTTTAAAAACTTATTTAGTAGTAAGTTTTTTTTTAATGCTTTTTAAAGCATAAATTTTTATACTAGTGTTTTTATTTTCTTTTTAGTTACTTTTGTTAATATATTAAACCTTTAATATTTATTATATATTAAATTCTTACTAAATATATTTTTAAAGTTAGTTTTTAAAGTTTAAAAAAATTTTACTATTAAAACTTATATTTTAGCTTTAAAAGTAATAGTATTTGTAAGTTTATTTGCCTTATTATATAGCAGTAGTATAATAGTTATTTTTAATATAAGTTTATATACTAATTTTGCTTATTTGCTTAAGCTTTAAAGCATTTTAAAATCTATTAATATTTTTGCTAAAGCTTTCTTTTATCTTTTTTTTTTTGCTATAGCTACTTTTATAGCTAAAGCTATTTTGCTTTTTTATAGCTTATACTATATAAGCTTTATATAATTGCTTTAGAATTATTTATAAGTTTTTTTAGCTGCTTTTTCTGCTGCTACTACCTTTAGTATTTATTACAAAAGTTATTACTGCTTTATTTTTATTGTTTTTTTTAATACTGCTATATTTGCTATTACTATTAATTATTTAATTAAAAAATTAAAAGCAGTATTAAAGTTGCTACTAATTTATAATATATTAGTTTTTATAATATAAGCTATTATTTTTACTATTACTATTATTTTATTTAGCTTTAGCTAATTTTAACTTTTTGTTTATTTAAAATATCTTTTTAGTATTACTATTAAATTAATAGTAGTTTATAGTACTTTATAGTTTAACTTTAGCTATTTTAGGTTTTTTTAATATATAATTATAAGATTTTTTAATATTTAAATTAAGTTTAAAATTAAGTTTTTTTATTTTTTTTAATTTTAATAATTTTTTTATATAGTATAACTAATATAAAGTTTTAATTAGTTATAAACTTTATAAATTTGTTTGCTTTTTTTGACTTTTTATTTTTTAGATTTTATAATAAATAATATAAGTTAAAGTTTTTTATAAAAATATATTATTTTTATTTTTTATTTACTGTTTTAATTTCTTAAATTAAGCTTTTTTATTTTATTTTTTTTTAATTTAAAAAATAAATAAATTATATAGTTATTATATTTTTGTTAGCTTTTATTATTATATATGCTTAATTTTTTTTTTTTTTTTTGCTAACAATTTTATAATAATATTTTTATTTATATATAGTGCTACTTTATTTATTATTTATACTAATTAATATTAATAATTTATTAAATAGTAAAAATTGTTATATTTATTTATTATTAGCTTTTATATTATAATATAATTATAGCTACTATTTTATAATGCTTTTATAATATTTAATTTAAATTTTATAATATTTTAAAATATTATATTATATTTTATTAAGTAAATATAAAAGCTATTTTAGCTAAACTATTAATATATTAGCATTTTATTAATAATTTACTACTATTTATTCTTATAAATATAAATATTGCTAATAATAATTAAATATTTATTTTTATTACTTTTTTATTTAAATTAATTGCTTTTTTTAGCTTTAAAAGCTTTTAAGTTATAGTATATAAGCTGCTTTTGTTTTATTTTTTTACTTAATTTTTTTTTTATATATTTAGTTTTAAATAGTATAATTTTTATTATAGTTAATATATTTTAGCTAAGCTTTTATTTTTTTAACTAAATATTTTTTCTTGCTTTTTTAGTGCTTTATTATTATATAATAGCTATATTTAGCCTTTTTTTAGTAGTATTTAGCTATATATTTATATTTATAATAATTAAAATACTATATTATTTTAATTTTTGCTACAAAAGGTTTATAATTAAATATTTAAACTTTTTATAAAAAGCTATTATTATATAACTTTTTAGCTTTTTTTATACTGCTTATATATAAGTATATACTAGCAAATATTGCTTTTTTATTTTTAAATACTATTTTTTTATACTTTATAACTATAGTATATATATTATATAGTAGCAAAAAAAAGTTTTTATTTAATTATATTTTTTTAATTCTTTTTATTAGTATACTTTTTATTATAAAAGCAAATTTTTTTTTTATAGCTTTAATTTTGTTTTAAATATTTTAGTTATTTATTCTTTTTTATTTATATTTTTTAGTATACCTTTTTTAAAAATAATAACTATATTATTACTAAATAGCTTTTTTACTGCTACTATATTACCTTTTATAAAAGCAGTATTAACTATAGTAACAATAGCTATTAAGTTTTAGTTTTTAAAGTTTTTAAACAATTTTTTTACTTTAATAAAAACCTTTTTGTTATATTTTACTAGAACTGCTTTATTATTTTATTTTAGCTATATTATAGCTATAACTTCTGCTTATATTTTTAATTTAGCAGTATTTAAAGGTAAGTTAGTTTAAATAACCTTTTTTAAGGTTTTTTTTAAAATAGCAGCATATAATTAGTATATTGTTGTTATTATTATTTAATCTGCTTATTTTTTGCTATATTTTTGCTAAATCGTTTATTAAATATATTAGCTGCTCCTTTTTTGCGTCCTTTTAAAAAAAAAGCCTTTTTTTTACCTTTTTATCCTTTAATAGCTATAGTACTAGTTTAATAAATCTATTAACAATTTCTTTTAGTTTTAAAAGCTTATTAATAGCTTTATTTTTATTAAGGTATTACTATATTATAGTTGTATTAATAGTAAGTCGTATTTTTAGCCTTAATAAATTGTTAACAAATAAGTTATTTATTACTATTTTTATATCCGTTATACTATATACTATTTATAGCTTTAATATAACCTAGCTATTTTATTATAGCTTACGTTATCTTTTAAATATAAGTAATTATTATTGGTTTTAAAGTATGCTTGCTAAATTATAAGCAAATCTTTTAAAATCTAAAAAAAAATTTAATTTTAAAATTACCTTAAAAACTAATTTAATATTTTTATTATTATTTATTCTATATAATAAAAATAATAAAAGTAATAAATACTTAATTATTAATTAGTTATTTTATATATAATATTTAATATAAATTTTCTTATTATTATATTGCCATTTTATTTTTATTATATTGTTTAATTTTAAAGTAATTCTAATAAAATAAATTTAGATTTTTTCTAGTTTTTAAATATATAAAGCATTAATTTATAACTATTCTTTTTATTTAATTATTAATATATTTTAAATATTATACCTATATTTAATATATTAAAAATATTATACTAGCTATAATAATATTAAATAAACTAAATATATAATTATATTAAGCCTTTTTTACGCTTTATATTTATATATAGTATATAGCTATAAGTTTTTTTACTATTTAGTTATAAAGTTTTAAAGTTAGTAGTTATACTATGGCATATAATTCACTAAGTAAGGTGATTTATTAGGTAGGTTTAAATTCTACTATAAAAATAATATAATTTTATAGCATTTTAATCTTATTTAATTTCTAATTGCTTAATAATAGTATAAGCTTTAGTAAAAGCTTTTTATAAACTTTATATATTTATAAAAAGATTAATTTTTATTAAAAAAATATAAAAGTTTTATAATTTTTAAACATTTTAATTTTATTTAAGTTTTAGTATAACTTTAACTTTATTTTAAGTTAAATTTAAACATATTTAGTCTTTGTTTTTAAAAACTTGTTAATTTGTTTATTAAAAAGCTATTATTATTAATATATTATAAATAACCTTTAAAACAGCTTTAAAATTATTATAGTAATAAAAAGTTTTAAAATTAGATATAATAAATAGTTATTATAGTAGGTATTATATAAAACTAAAGCTTATAAAAAAGAGGAATTTACTTTAATATATAAGCAAAAAAAGTATTTTTATATAGTTATACTAGCATAATTATAATAAAAAGCTTTAAAGCTTATATAAAAAAATATAGTTAATAAATATATAAAAGCTTTATTAATAGCTTAAAAGCTGCTATAAAACTTTATATAATAAAATAGCTATTAAAAAACTTAGTACTAAATAATAAATATAGTAAAAATAAAAAACAAAAAATAAAACTTATATTAATTTATTTAAAATAAATAGTTTAATAATAAACTTAGAAATTAAAAATAAAATTAAAAATTAGTAATAATAAACTAGTAAAAAGTAATTAAAAATATATTACTAAAATAAAATATAATATTTAAGTTTTCTTAAATATAATAAATAAGCTAAAGCTTAAATATTTAGTTATATAATTAAAACTATTATAATTATTAAAACTTTAAAATTTAAAACTATTAATAATACTTATTTTTTTCTATTATTTATAGTTTATTAAACCTGAAAATATATAGTAAGTCTTTTAATAAAAGCTGTAAAATAATTAATTTTTTTAAAACTATGTTTACTAAAACGCTATTTATAAAACAACGTTTATTAAAGCTACTAGCTTAACGTTATTTTTTAAAAACGCGGCTACTTAAAAATATAAGTAATAGTTTTATAGTTTTTAAAAAGATAGATTTATCTCTATAAAAAAAAGAAAAGGTATAATTATAAAAAACCGCAGAAAAACTAAAATAAAAAAAAGGAAAAAAAATTTAATTTAAACTAATATTAGCAGAAAAATAAAGTTTAAATAAACAGTTACCTAATATTTAAAGTAAAAGTATTATTTAATAACTTATAAATTATATTAAATTAAAGTTTAATATAAAATAATAAAAGTATAAATAAAAAGTTGTAATACTAAATAAAGTATATTAAAAATGTTAAAAGTATTTAAAGTTATTATAAATAAAATATTTAAGTATATAATAAATATATAATTAAAATAAGTTAATAAAAACAGTTAAACTAGAAATATTAAACGTTTTAAAAATTATATTTAATTTAAAATATATTTGTTTTAAAAGTATTTATAAGCTAACTATATAAAATAAATATTTATATAATGTAAAAAATAAAGTAAAAAATATTAAAAGTAGCTTTAAATTATTAAGCATTTTATTTTATAAACTAATAAATTCTACATTAATAAAAAAAGAAGTCTTAATTTATATAAAGTAAATTATTTTTAATAAAAAAAAGTTTACTAATAAGCTAACAACTTTAAAAAAATAGGTATAAAGTTATAACTAAAGTTACTAGCTACTAATTAGTAGGTCTTTTAATAAAAGCTATAAAGTAATTAATTTTTCTAAGACTACATTTGCTAACTATTTATAAGACAGCGTTTATTAGGGCTACCTATAAATAAAACATTGTTTTATGAGACAGTGTCTAAGATGACGTTATTTACAGGAGATATTACCTATATAACTAGTTTACTAATGTATTATTTAGTATTTTCCTTATCTTTTTCTAGTTGTTTTTTGTAAGGTCTGCTTCTACCTGCTTTTTCACTATTTCCCTAACCTTTTCCCACGAGTTGTCCACAAACGTAACTCGTTTTTCCTTGTGTACGAGATCTTTGAACTCGGCAGGAAGCACTTGTTCTTCGAAAATGAAATCACTCTCGTTCTTCAGCGCAGCCTCTACAGCTCCAGAGAACTTCGCCGGGTGGGCAGTCGACAGCGAGATATGCATCACGTTTGTGCCCGATCCCGTGGTCGATCTTAATGCCGCCGCAACACCGACTGCTGTGTGCGGGTCAAGAACATACTTCGTCCGAGCGTAGCATGATCGGATCGTCTCGAGCGTCTCCGAATCACTCACGCGCTCACTCTCGAAGGTGCGCCGACCAGCATCCATGATGTCTTGGTGCACCGGGCCAAATCCACCCGACTGCTTGAGCGATTTATACCACGCCGCGACCTCTTGCCCCGCTTGCTTTTTGTTAAATTGGTCATCCATCCCGACAGTTGAGGAAAAATCTAAGTATCGTCAGAGCGCTGGCCAGATGGGGGCAACCATGAGTCAGACCTTCTGCCAGGAACCACATCAGTCTTTCAAAGTTACTGGAAACTAGGATGTCCATGGCCGGACTAAGCGTCTCCTTGCAGCCATCCGCGTGTACATGCGTCGCATCCGCGTCTCCATTCGTGGCAGAATGCTTCTCGTAGCGGCCGGTTTTCCAGAATCGGTTCAAGATATCGTTCCTATATCACACAGCGTCAGTTACTCGGAGGTCTACGCTATAGATAGGTTCAGTCCGCCTCGGGATGGCGTTAGCAGCCAAAGGCCCTGCGCCGAAGGACTGAGGCCACCATAAGTTGATATAATCGCTCCTCCCTTAGAACTCACTCGTTTGTTGCCACTGCCCGTATATCAGATTTTATGATATCGCCGTAGGGTCAGGAGAATACATACCAACTAGCTTATCTACCGGCAATCCCATTCTAGTTGCAAAATACCCCGCAAGGATATTTCCAAAATTCCCGGTAGGCGTAACGAACCGAACCTTATCCCCTATCTTGAACGATGGCGAGGCTCTTGCAAGTGAGAAATACGCGTAGAAGTAGTAGACGATCTGAGCGAGAATCCTGGAGAAATTGATCGAGTTTACAGCACCAAGACTGAGGCTTTGGTTTGTGTCTATGTCACCGAAGAGGGCCTTCACGATGTCCTGCAGGCGCAGTTGTCAGTCTATCGGCCCAGATTTGCGATTGCTTCAACTTGCCTGGCAGTCGTCGAAGGTTCCGGTAACGGCAATGTTGTGCACATTGGCATCAAGACAAGTCGTCATCTGGGCCTCTTGGATCTATGTCATGGGTTAGTTTTGCTGGAGGCGGATATCGTAACACGCCCCAATTCGCGTAGTATTGACCGTAATCTGGCGAATATAGCCCTAGCCTCCAAGGTGTAGTGTCATGCGACAGTAGATCGTACTTACAGGGCTAACCCGACCTTTCGGGTGTAGTATGAACACGGATACATCCTTTTTACCCCTAAGACCGTAGATCGCCGCCGAACCAGTCTAAAGCACTGTTAGATAGCTAACTAGGTGAAAGGTTCGTGTCCTGGTGGATAAATACATCACCGCTGGTGGCGCCAACAACCGTCAGATGATGTCGGTCTATTGTCTTTTGGTCAGTTTCGAGTTATATCTCGGTATGCGGCGTCATGGTGGGGGTCACTGAGTTGGGTAGGGGTCGGATAGGTGGCACAACAGCCTCACCTTTGCCTACTTTCCCGTGATTCTTCCGCACGAGAAAGTACTCAAACAAATTTCCTAGGAATTGCAAAGCACCTGAGGGAACCGTAAGCTCGGCCCTATTGATCAGGAGTAGCGACGTAACACACAGTCTTTGAAGGAGTAGCTCGGGCCATGGAAGAGCTCAAGGAGATATAGATTGTTGTCTTGTAAGTGGACCAAAGGGGCAACATTGTCGGCTCGAAAGGTAGAGTAGCTTCTTTCTATGATAGCTTTTAGGTCGTCGGCGGGGATCTCGTCGGTCGATATGTACAAGCTGAATATGCGAAAGGCCAACTCGGTGTATGAGAGATCTTTCCACTCTTGCTGGAGACCATTTGTTATTAGCTTTCCGGCCTTCAGCTGCCAGGGTGTAAGGGTCGGCGAGCATACCCAATTGGCCACTGAGGGTATCTGATGGGGTAAGAACAGGCCGCCGTCTGCAGCAAGGCCCTTTAGGACGACATTCTCAAAGGAGAGCTTGAGAAGCAGCTGGTCAGCGAATGAACGAACGAGCAGGATGAGCGAATGAACGAATGCAAGCGTACGCCATAGTCATCACCCCTCGTTGAGAGGTAGGTCTGCGAAGGGGTATGATTCCGGCTTGCTGTTTCTTTGAACATCCTGAAGTCGAGACGTCGCTGTCTGCGGATGAGTATGAGTATTATTGATTCCTGGTTGTATATTATTGGGCAAGTTGTTGACGAGACCTTAGATTTGTCAAGATTTCCTATACACGTTCTGCCCCTCCAATGAATGACTCTGCCAGCTAAAGCTTAATTGAGTCCCACTACAAAGTACCAGGTTCCGACCCAGCTCCTACATCGGCCGCCACTCCGAAAGATGGATCGCCTGGTCGAAATTCAGGCCGCACTGTAACCTTAGCCTAAACCGGAAGTAGTCCTACTTATCTAGGTTAGGCATATCCGTTAGAATCAAGAGTGCAGCAGTCTACCTGGCATGTTTACCTAGGTAGAAGGCAAGCCACCGCAAGCATTTCGAATACCTTTCTTAGCTCAATTTAGACTTATAGTATTGCTCCGATTAGTTACTCATTCCGAGACCCTGACAGAACAGCTCGTCCGGACCTTCTCAGTTGCATATACGCCACTACAATGTGCCGATCAAACCATACATCACCCTCTGGCCGTCGAGCGAAGTTTGGCCAGGTACAATCTCACGGGCCGCATTCTCAATAATTATATGAAGAGTTGATGATATAGACACATAGGACACGCCCGTGCAGACACATGCCCCGGGTAAGGAAATCTGCGCTGTTGGTATATCTACTTCTGATTCTATCCTATCTTGATGAGACTCGAGATGCGCTCGCTATGATGAAAGAGTAATCATAACGCATTTCCCACACCATAATCCCATGACGGAGCTTCGTACTGGCCGAGTTCCTAATAATACACATGATCACCATAATAGACAGCTTTTGTGCTGCTACCGGTGAGATATATCGTCATTGTTGTGTTCTCGCCTGTAAGTCACCTACTATACTGCTCGTAACCGCCGGCATCTTCTGCGTCGTATTTCTCAGCGTAGCAGCACTGGGAACATTAGGTATATAGAGGTGCCATGGGAGCTATTTTATATTCAAGGATTTTGGGATTGCCTAGTTCAACCCGAGCTATCAATACTTTGTTGTAGTTTTAGGCCGACTTACAAAAAACCATTGGAAACCGCCTAGTACGCTATCTCCAACCAAGAGTGTATTTTACAACCACGATGACCGAAACAGCCAGCAGTCAACACGAAGCGGTGATATCCATACGTTGGGCCAGTAGAGGTGAGCCAGTAGCATATAACGATACACCCATGGAGTCCAGCTACCGGGGCCTTTTGTTGTTTTTAGTGTCCATGATATATGTAGCCATTAGCATTTCAAATACCCAGGAACAATAAGACTGAGGGATATCGAATCAAATTAAGCCTCCACCACGTCTCTGATTTAACGTCTGGCCAAAAGGAGCATAACTTGACCGGAATACTTGCACTGCTACCTACCTCGAATAGTAAGCTGAGTCGCGGCTTATTGCTGGCCCTCGATTTGGTACATTAGATCAGACAATTACTGTGCGCCTGTTCCCATGTTTCTCTTCCCCATCAAAATATCACCGGGCAGCTGAGGGCCTCTAATACAACAAAATGATGTGGTGTATTGACGTTGTAGCTTGACTACTTGCGAGGTTATTAAACGTTAATTACCAGGTCTCTCTGGCGGGATTACAGAATAATGCTAGTGCGCTCTTACTTGGACAAGAAGGCTGTATTTGGACATTTAGTCAGCCGTCATCGAAGAGCAGTGTGTGATTTCCAGTCAGTCTATCCGAAGCACCATTCATGTGAGAAGTGGATAAGCGATTCTAGAAGCCTTGCAAGTTAAAATTGATATACTTGCCGACATCCTATCTTCGCCGCCGACGACATCAGTGACCATGACTATACATAAACAAGTTACTCGTTATATCCCAAGCGTTGCTGTTGGTTTTACACTGGCGCTTATCTAGATGTATGCTGTGGCAAGCTTTTCTTGGTATTTGATTCGAGTCACCTCGACACCTAATTACCACTTAAGTTCATGTTCAATTGAGCATGAGGCCAACACGGAGAATATAACTGTTGTCGTATGAGAAGGATAACATACCAAGATAAAATCACAACTGAAAAATAGGCAAAATTGACATACCTACGTTACTGTCCCGGATATTCATGTCACGGTGCTGAGCGGACCTACCCTGGAGAGGGTGTGACTTAGCCCTGGACAGCTACGCTCATCCAATCAAATAATAGACCAACTTGCCCCTTTTTATATACGCGTGAGGCAATGCTACTAGGATAAATATATACGATGGTACCAAGAGCTTGTCAATGCAGAGGGAGACTCGGATTTTGTAGCTGCTTTCCGTCGACCGTTATCCTACCGGAATTCTCAACGAAGTGTTTCAATTCTCGGACGAATTTGTAATATCATTCATGGGTCGGCTCTGAAAGTCCCTACTACCTCCTGCTCAGGAGGATGCCGTCATTCTCTCATCAAACGGGACTACACTGCAATAGAAACCGCCGTAGTGCATAATTATATAACCCAGTACTACAGAGGTACAAGTATCGCTACAATGGAGCTTACTGGAGAGCGCTTATTCGTAGCAATGCGGGAGCGAAGGTAGAAAGCCAGAAGAGCGAGAACAAAAGCAATATATTTGGCCGTAGGCATCATGGAGAGACCTACCTACGCCGGAGCCACGTCACTGTTAGGGGTATTGTACACTCTAGATGACCATTACTTGATGCGACGTATGAAAAATGTACAACCCTTCGAAAGCCGAAATCCTCTCAACCCAGAAGCATTTTCCGGGGATCCTCGATATACTCCTTGACCTTGACCAAAAACTGCACGGCTTCCCGACCGTCCAGCAGCCGGTGATCGTATGTCAGGGCGAGATACATCATGGGTCGAATCTCAACCTTGCCGTTGACCGCAGCGGGCTTGTCTTTGATAGCGTGAAGGCCAAGCACGGCACTCTGGGGTAGGTTGATGATGGGCGTACCCATGAGCGAACCGAAGACGCCACCGTTACTTATAGTGAATGTACCGCCGGCCATATCCTCGATGGTCAGTTTGCCGTCTCGAGCCTAGCTCTCCGGGTTAGTTATGAGACGTCACGAGCGAGATAGATTTCCCGTCACTAGGGTCCTAGGAAAGACGCACCTTCTTGCCCATATCGGCAATAGCCTTCTCGATACCGACAAGGTCCAGGGATTCGGCATTGCGGACGACGGGTGTTACTAAACCTTTCTCGGTGGCCACGGCAACCGAAATGTCAACATAGTCCCGATAGACGATGGTATCTCCGCCGTTCTCGCCCTCGATGGACGCATTGACGGCGGGGATGTCACGCATGGCTAGAATACTGGCGCGGGAGAAAGCGCTCATAAATCCGAGCTTAACGCCCGTTTTCTTGAGAATCTCATCCTTGTACAGCTTGCGGAACTCCATCAAGGACGACATGTCGACCTCGTTGAAGGTGGTCAGCGAGGCAGCGGTGTTCTGAGACTGCTTTAGGCGTTCAGCAATGCGCAGGCGCATGCGGTTCATCTTGACGCGCCGCTCCTCACGGCTCCCGAGGACAGGGCCGGTGGCAGCAGAGGTATCCTTGGCGGGCTGCGAAGGGGTAGGGGTAGGCGCCTTCTTTGGCGCTGGGGGCGGCGAGGGTTTAGTCTCTTGCTGAGATTGAGGTTGAGGTTTGCTCTCTTGCTCGGCGGAGGCGGGCTGTGGTTCGGGGGACGCATCCTCTTTCTTGGGGGCCTCTTTTGACTCGGCCTTGTCACCGCCCTCGGGAGGGCTACCAGGCTCGATCTTGGCAATCTCTTGATCCACCACGACGGTGTCTTCCTCGTTGGCAAGCAGTTCTTTCAGGATACCGGCCTCGGGCGCATTGACAGCCACATCGATCTACGGGGAAGAAGCATGATAAGCAAGGCGAATTAGCTCGAGGGCAGGCCGAGACATTTTTACCTTGTCGGTCTCGATGGTGGCAATCTCCTCGTCGAGTTCGACGTAGTCGCCGACCTGCTTGTTCCACTGCTTCAGGGTTCCCTCGGTGATGGACTCGGCCATCTGAGGCACCTTGACACTGGTCTGGGCGTACGTGCGCACTCGGGTCATGAGGATGGGCAGAGGAAGCTGGCTCCGTAGCGGCTGGTGAATGGGCTGGCGCAGGATGCGCGCAGCCGTGATAAGGCGCCTTGACATCATGTTGAATGTCAAATGTTGAATATCGAAACGGGGTCGGTTCAGAGCGAGATCGAGGAAGAAGAAGGTGTTGGATGACTCGGCGAGAATGACAAGCGAGCGTCGAGAAGGCGAGGCAGGGCGAGGTAAGACACGGTGCGGCACGGCGGAATGGTACTGGTCGAGGGTAAAGGTCGAGTGTAAAGATCGAATGTAGAGACGTGGAAGGGAGCGGAAGAGCGGTACCGAACTCCCTAGGACCGGTATGGGACCGCGGCTTGGATTGTGCCTGGCTCAAGTCGATCGTGACGACCTGGAGCCCCGGATGTTGCAATCAAGAGGAAGGACTGGGGGGAAGGGGGGGAGGAGGAACGGAGACGGCAAGGTAGGTAAGTAGGTAGGTGACTTGACCTGGGGTACTTGGAGCTGACTTGGAGAGAGTGAGGCTATTTTGGTACGTAGTAGGCGGAAAATGGATGGATTTGGATTGGCTGTTATGCTGTCATGTCGCAGATTCTCGGCACGAGCCCTTTTTTTTCTCGCTGTTCTCGTCCGTCGCAACCCGACCCGGTGTTAGTGTCCGCTCTTCACAAGAATTTACCCGTCGTCATACGAAGTACGAAGTACCTAGGAATGAGCCTACATCATGTGCTCGCCTACAAAGTACATGTAGGTTCAATTGTCCCCAAGTCGCCCTGTCAGGTGTGATCGGGATGGCGCAGCTGGCTGGCACAAAAAACTACTTTACTTGTAGATACGTAACCCCAACTGGTTAGTCTAAAAGGCTCTGGCAACTGAAATTGGCCGATGACCCTGTATGGCAGCCAATGGGCGTCGATCAATTAAGAGCATGTGGACCCTTCCCTCCATCATCCCCCCAAACCCTCCCAAGCTCTGGACTCAGAGAGGCTGGCTGGAGGTAGCGAGACAGAATAGCTTCAAGAGACAACAACCCGCCGACCCTCCCCAAACCTCTCGACTGCACACCCCCCGGCCATTACCTGCAACCATCGGAGCATAGGAGAGCGGGAGCTTGTGCGCGAGGTGATTGATCGTCTCTTGGGATACGCGCCCGCTCCGGCACCAGCCAGCCCGTGGCAGCATAACACCGCACCTGCGGCCGAACACGACGAGACACGAAGGAGAAGACATAGACGGGGCCCGACATGTCGAAAAAGGCTGTGTTGTGAGTTCCATTGGCCCTATATCAACATGTGCCCCCGCCCTGACCAGGTCTGCCGCTCGCCCAGATCGCTCTACCGGCGCTCCCTAAAGCTCTCGCTCGACTGGGCCGTTCACCGACACCTATGGCGTGGCCAAGCCCTCTATATCCGATCGCTCTTTGAGGCGAACCGCGATGTCTCCAATGTCAGGAAGCAGAGGGTGAGCTCGAACTTCCCATTGCCTGCATATCCGATTTGTCGATCAAGAGTGGCGACTGACAATCATATACCCCGCGACCAGGCACTGTTGAAGGAAACGGAGAAGCTGCTCGAGACATGGAAGCACCCTGATCCTTACTGCCACCCGACTGCTCCCGGAGGTACGTTATGGCGGCAAATGGAGAGAACCCCCTCCTCTGTTGAGCTTGGAGTATTTACGAGTAGGATATTCCCTGGCTGACACCTTTGATCAGGATCCAAATACGAGAGGAACCTCCCCGTTCCCAACACCGACCGTGAGTTGATTACCAATATGATAACTATCTTTCTCGGCCAAAGACTCCGTGTCAGTACTAACCTGATTGACAACCAGCGCCGCCACCGCTCAAGTTCTAGAGGGAGAAAACCATCGACCCCCCATGGGACACAAAAACCAGATCAGTATGATCAATATGTATATAGACTTTGTAATCTGCGCATAGAAAGACCCAAAAAGGCCACGAGTTTCACATTGCTCCTGTCTGATCCAAGTGACATCCGCTCTTCCTATGCTCAGGTTACCCTATTGTGATTCTTTCAGCTCGCCCTCAGTATCTTGACGGACATTGAATTCGTCTGCCATGAGTTAGCTCGTAGACTGCTGAGGACAGCTACGCATGGTTAGCGACTTCGGCTTGCACTCCGAACGCCGAACCCATTGCAATGCCCGGTGCGTATACACAGGCTGCTATACATATGCGCTCTCAAAAGCCTTCAATTTCTCGCACAAAAATACGCGAGTACGGGGCAATCACCGAAATACTGATAAAGCGCGAAAAGTTTGTTCAGAAATTTGATATCAATTGTGCTCATTCGTATCCATGTGCCAATGGATTATCTGTAATGTACAACCCGTACGCATGAAAAGCAAACCGTACCCAGCCGTGACCCCGTGGTTCATGAAACGTCCCAAACAACCAACCAGAAAGCAGAAACTAAAGCATCTTCCATTACAGCTCCTGACTTGCGTTCTTGCCGGGCTTTCCGGTCTTCTTAGGAAGGAGGTCTGAAAATGTGGGTTAGCAAATGACGGATCCATGTGGATGTTAAAGAACACATACTCTGGTGAATGTTGGGTAGAACACCACCCTGGGCGATGGTGACGTGACCGAGGAGCTTGTTCAACTCCTCATCGTTCCGGATAGCGAGCTGGAGATGACGGGGAATGATACGGGTCTTCTTGTTGTCGCGGGCAGCATTGCCGGCTAACTCTAGAATCTCCGCAGCCAGGTACTCGAGAACGGCAGCGAGATAGACGGGGGCACCTGAAATGGCATGTTAGAACTCGGAAGACGGCATGAAAATCCTCGACGTGGTGGAAAGAGACGTACCAGCACCAACACGCTGAGCGTAGTTGCCCTTTCGGAGAAGACGGTGAACACGACCAACGGGGAAAGCCAAGCCAGCCTTGGAAGATCGACTGTGAAGAGAATATTAAAACGAAGCTCGTAAGTGATGACGCGTCGATGCACGACACCTAACGCGCGAAGTAGACCAAAACTGAATGTTGAGATAGAATACGCGACAGTAGGAGAAAACTTACGATTGAGAGTTCTTGGCACCGCTCGCCTTGCCACCAGATTTGCCGCCTCCAGTCATCTTGACGTGCTTGTTGAGAGAAGAGTTTGAAGATGAAAAGTCTAACGTGATGTGTGATTAATTTTGCTAAATCTAGCGGATGCTGCAGAGATGGACGTTGTGGTGGTTGAAAAGAGATGGATTTGGGAGATGGTGCAAAAGGAAGACGTCGAAGGTCAGTGGGGGAGGAGCTGTTTAAGTATGCCCAGGTCGCGTCTGCAGAATCAGAAATCACAACTTAGGTACTAAATCACGGTATCTGGATCACCCCCCAAATTCCCAAGGGTGAATGTACTTGGAGCTAGCCCCAATTGGGATGGATGTTTTTCGGAGGGGGATTGTCAGCCACAGCAACTGCCAGGAGTGCACGAGCCAGACCAGGCTAGCACCTGCTAGGTAGATTATTTGCCTACCTTCCAATGATGTGAAACCGTGTGGACCAATAAAGAATTCAAACTGGCGAGGCTTGGGTGTATTCAGCAACCGAACCCCCAATTTTACATCTATCCCAAGATCTTCGATCTAAGTTTCTGCGCTGACCTAATTCCGGCGCGATTTATGATTGGCTACCTTAGTATCCCGCTTACATACGCCCAGGTCTCAGAGCTGGCTATAATATATATATATCTACCCACGCGTCCACCTCCCTGTTCATCTTACCCAGCCTCCATTATTCCTGCCTGTCTTTGCCCGCATTCACTTCCACTATTAGGTACGGAATGATGATCCCATAGTGTCCACAATACTCACTCGACTAAACCTGATCCTATGTTCTGATCTAGCTTTGACCCTGTCTACTGATCCTGCCTACTGATCCTATGCCGTCTGGTTTTCTATGGTATGTTGCGCTACTACCTGCATTCACTACTTGCATTTTCCAGAATCACAAGATAGGTTCTAAACTTAGCTCTCGTCTGATATGTACAGTAATAAACAACGTTCTGATATCTACCTACTTTCAGTGGCACGCCGTCCAGGTATTTGGAACTATTTACAATAGGGTAGGTAGTTAGAGTTGTAAAAAAATTTTTCTTTCAGTTTGAAGATTATTGAAACCATGTACAAGTTGGCCTAGTTATTGGCCATCAACGAGATGAATTTTGCACTACGGGGATCCCAGATGGGACCCTGGAAATATCGAGTTTTGGGACAAGACTTTCCAGCATCGGAGATCTAAGCTTCTACTTCGAGCTACGGGCTCACCTCACAATAGCCGACAAGGCTACCCTTCATCTGCGAACCGTGTTACGGAGCACATGGGCACCGGGAGTGGCTAGCCGGCAGCTAAAGATAGCGCCAGGATTGTTGGGGTAGCAGGGCACCAGCAAGTGCAGGCTTGCGATTGTCGCGATTGTCACGATAGCTTCACTTTTCTACCTAGCCTAGACTTAGGCAGTGGGATGTGTGTATAGAGCTTAACTGCATATGATTGACCAACCTCCCCCACAGACCTCTGTGATACTAGCATGCATGCCTACGTAGGGTTGATTTTATTACATTGGATCTCATAGTTTTGTGCCAGCTGGTCTCAGGTAATGTCTCTTGTCCCCCAAGGGTATTGGATATTGTATTGAATATTGTGTGGCAGCATTCCCATTATTCGCATTGTGTAGTGCATAAGCTGCAGTCGAACATGCTATCCCGAGAAAGCGAACCATTTAATTTCCCTAGTTTGCGATTGGCCGCCTCTCCCTGCAAGGCCTCGATGATTTCCGTTTTTAGGTCTAGTTGTTGTAAGGCTCTTGCTCTTGCTCTTTCGTGCTGGGAACGCGTTTCGCGTGTCAATAGCAAATAACAGCGGGGGCGGGGATGTGGGTAGGGGTACGGAGGTACTTACCGCCGCTTGGGCTAATTGTATTGGCTGGCAGGAAAGGGCGTTGCACGCACCGGCCCAGCCTTTCTTTGCAGGGCAAGATCAAACCCCCGGGGGCGCGTGTGCAACAGCGGCAGAGCATTGCAGCGCAACAGCGTGATCCAAATCAGTAACCAAGCTAGCGCGACTGCATCCCACATACAAAAGGACCTCACCACCCACACCCTTTCTTCCTTCAACGACTTTTTATTTCTCCATCTGTATCTCACATTCTCCCACCACAACACCACAACAGAACTTCGGATTTATCCATTTACACGCAAACCAACTACTTTTGCAACTTCCAACCCAATATCCATCCGATCCCAATTTCAAAATGCCTCCCAAAGCTGCTGATAAGAAGCCCGCCTCTAAGGCCCCCGTTGCCTCCAAGGCTCCCGAGAAGAAGGATGCTGGCAAGAAGACAGCATCCACTGGCGAGAAGAAGAAGCGAACAAAGCCGCGCAAGGAGACATACTCTTCTTACATTTACAAGGGTGAGTTACATGCAAACCATCTCCGAAACCCTCTGCTTGTATGAACGCGTAATCTTGCGTCGCGCATCATTGACTGCGCATCCAAACATAACCTGCCGTGTGCATCGCGTCCACCCACTCTATTCCACATCATCAGTTGTGTTGAATCATTACTGACTTTGCATCCTCAGTCCTCAAGCAGGTCCACCCCGATACTGGTATCTCCAACCGTGCCATGAGCATTCTTAACTCTTTCGTCAACGGTAAGGAACCCTCAGTCCTCGTCGAAGCATGACCGTCATCTAACATGTCCCTAGACATTTTCGAGCGTGTTGCCACAGAAGCTTCTAAGCTAGCCGCCTACAACAAGAAGAGCACCATTTCTTCCCGCGAGATCCAGACTTCAGTCCGCCTCATCCTACCCGGTGAGCTTGCTAAGCATGCTGTTTCTGAGGGTACCAAGGCTGTCACCAAGTACTCTTCATCGACGAAATAAGTGCTTGCATGTGTCTGCTTTGTTTGTGTTTTGGGCGTGTGGGGTTTTGCTTTGGCATGACGAGACCTGGCCAAAGTTACACCGGGTCCCTACATTTCGGGAGTCTCATAATGCGTTACGGATGGTCTGCTTTTTTCTCTAGGGGGCAAATGTCTTTGCACACAACACGGGTCTGGGTTTGCGGTTGTACAATACACTTTGCCGATAGTGTTTTCGGAATGAGAATCTGGACATGAACAAATAATATCCACGCTTCAATATGTGAACTCGCTTTTCGTATTACTTACCTTATCAATTCAGCGCCGGTTGCACACCGTCGCCATCTGACGCGACACCATCCAGGCCACCCGATTAGCTCTCGAGTACACGAAAGATGCGCTGCTCCTTATCACACGACAAGACCTGAATTTCGGACTGGGTCATCTACGATGCCTATGCTTGCCGGCACTGCACGCATGCAAAGACTACATCTGCGCCTCGAAGCAAAAAGCCATTGGTGACTACGCGACTCGAACCCTATCGAATGGCTCCCCTTCAAGGGGCATGGCAGTTCCACCCTCCGTTCGCTATCGCGTCAGTATGATGAACCCACTAGTGCGAGTCGTAGTGTCTCTGATCTGTTGGTCGGTCGGCATGCACAAGTCGAGTCGACAATTGGCAGCAATTTTGAAAACAGTGGCTACCGAGGGAGGGGCCTCCGCTATTAACTAAGATGTCAATTGGGGCTCCTCGATAAGTACCGCGCTGTACTGTGAAGGAGACGAATTTAGATTCAAGTTTTGGCGTGTTATATTCTCGGTCGGTATTAGTATACCTACTCGATGTTCCATTGCATTCTTATCTAGGCGTTACTAACGTGCAGCTACAATAGTCAGACGCACTCTATTCCTATCTTTGTGATGAGACTACATTGGCACCTCTAACCGTAATGTAACAATCAAGTCGAGATGACAACGCGACCGAACAGTATTTTCTCGGCTACAAGAGCGGATAGCATCCCCTTCCTGAATTTGATATCGTAATAGCGATGACGGAAAAAAACTGCCAGAACTAACCGCAGGTCAGATATCGCCCAGACCTGCCTTGGTTTTCTTGATGACGTGCGTCAATGGCACGATTATGCCTTTAGTCTCCACCGTGCCCAGGGACATGCCTTTGCTCCAGCCCATCTTTTCTAGCATCGCTCTGCCCTTGTTTTCTACCCCAATCTCCGATGCGTGCAGTCCGACGACGTCGCCCTCGCGGAGAACGAGAGACGACTTACCGGCGCGAGACTTACCAGTACGGGTCTCGGTTTGCTTGAGGATGCGAGACTGGTGAACTACTTTCTCGTCCACATCTACGCGTGGAAACCACGTGCGTCTAACGCGGCTGAAAGCTTGCTCGAACCGGGTCTCGTTATACGGAAGGGTGGCCTTGGAGCGGTAGAGAATGGGGAATCTGCTGACACCTACGCCAGCCGACTTCGATTTGATGCTCAAGCTATTAGCAATGGCGTGGACAATCTTACGAGCTCCTTTGTCGAAGGGTGGTAATATGAGTCTATTGTCGTTAGTTTGGGACGGGATCTGTGTTGAGAAAAACATACTGCTCTCGGGTGCTGATTATGAAGGCCTCGATTTCGTTAGCTAAGTCATCGAGTGACATGCCTCCCTGGTACTTGACTCGAAGGTCGTGAGGGTTCACATTCTTGCCTAACAAACCCTGCGAGCGTAACTCTTCGCGAGCTTTCTTCTTGTCCGCCTTCTTCAGCCGATCTTTCTTGATGGCAAAGTTCAAGGCATCCTCTAGCTCGGAGTCTGATAGGCCAAATGAAAGAGGCAATTTCTTTGACCTCTGTAGACGAGAGTTTTGTATGTCCATGAGATCTAGTTCGTCGAACGCCTCCGCCATCATGGTGGCGCTTGGAAACTGGCTGCCCCCTTGGAACATCCTAGATTTCTTGGAGGCGCCTTTCTTGGGGCGGTGCATGCTACTGGCCGCTATCCACCCGCTGTCGAGGCCAGCGCCGTCCAAAAATGGAATATCGTTGTCGCCGAAACCTAGCTCCTCTTGCTCAGCGATTATTCGGGCCAAACGTTCATCTCCTGATTCACTTTGGCGCTCCTCCTGTAGATCTTCTTCGTCCGCCACATCTAACTCATCTCCCAATTCATCTCCTGATTCATCTCCACTAGAGGGCTGACTGGGAATGGCATCACTATCTGTGCCACCCAAGTCACGGAGTATGCTGAAAGGATGAGAGCCAAGACTAGGACGGTGAATATCTTCCTCGTTCTCTTCTTCATCATCGTCCAAGTCATCTCGAATGTTGGCTATGTAGTCAGCGATGATGGCTGCTTCTTCGTCATCCTCTTCCGAGTTTGTGTTTGTTTTTGGGTGTCGTCTGCTGGGGGGTGTGCGCTTCTTATACTTCGGTTTTATCGAGATGAAATCGATTTCGTCAGGTTGGGGGACTGGGTCAGACATTAGGGTAATGTCAGTTGCTTCTCTGACAGCCCGCGATTGTAAATTGATTCCGCGCGGACTAGTAGCATTCCCAGTATCATTTCCATTCTCGACAGCTTTGGGCGGGGGCCTGTCCAGCTGTTGACGACGGGTATTTCGACCTTTGAACAGAATAACCTCGCTCGAATCGGAGCCAACGTCAGATCCGTCGGCTGTACGCTCCTCTTGGGATCGATGTAGCTCATTCTGAGTCACGTCATTCACGCTTGGTGATTGCGTATTTGGCTCCGCAAGACTGAGAGCATTCGGCAGTACCTTGTCGCCAACAGCAGGGGTAGCGACTGAGGCTTTCGCTTGCATCGGCGGAGCGGCCTGCTCACGAATTTCACAATCCTTGAGAGGGTCCATAAAGCCAGCACTAACGAAGACGACAGGCTGATGTCTTAGCCTGGCATCGCGACCCCGGCGCCCATCTCGGTTGCTGGCCGTATTCCTAGCTTCTTCGGCAAGCGTATAGCCTACTGTGGTCAGCAGCAACTAAGGGCAACTGAGCGGGTTGGAGGGACAGATACCATGAGGACGAACAAAAGGCGAGTTGCCGCGGCTAACAGCGGCGCCGAACCTTTGACGGATATGCTGAGGGGCAGGCCCCTTTGGTTTTGGGTTCCTCTTCCTCGGCATCGTGATAACCCACTACCTCTCTGGGTTACCTCTTAGGTTAGGCGGCAAGAAGGTATACGAAGTATGAGTATGCCCCAATGCGGTGCTGCCAGTCCGCAGAGCGCTGTGAAATACTACGTGGGAGTGTGTGATGGACTGGGTGTCAATAATTCCGAGGCGCACCAGAAACACATTGCCTTGTGGCTTGAATTTAGATGTCGTCGAGGGTCCTGGACGCAAACCGTTATCGCTTGATGACCGAATGCGCGAGAATGCCGTAGGGAGATAAGGGAGGCTTCAAGTTGGACGGTTTAACGTTATTGTGCGCTTCTGGGACCTGTCGAAGCTTAAATGCTGAGCAGAACTGGAACGAGTTATTTGAAAGTACAACAGACGTAGTTACGAGATGTATGTAGTCATGAGATTCAACTGTGTCGGTATTACGGAGCGTAGGCTAGGTACTGCGTACCTGCAGAGTCAACCTGGGGGCGAACCCGGGAACTTTAGTAGCTTTATCGATAGGAAGTAGAGGGACATAGGCGGACTGTCCAAGCAGCGTTAAGTACCTACACAGCCCCGAGGTTCGTACTGGGAAGTGTAGAGCTACACATACCCACACCGTGCCTCCGATTCGATGATACCTACATGGTAAGTACTTTACCTACCGTACATGTACCTACCTGAGGTGCCTACGTCAACTGCTGAGTCCCGGATGACTTGCTTTCCAGAACTCCAACATTGTCCCATCTGACCTTACTCGAGGTACCTACCTCGGTTTTATTACTACTACCTTGCCTACCACCCCGACCACCCCGACCAACCTACCTATCCACGTTCTCATCCTCCAGAGATCTACAACTACCGCTGGTCTCCAACGTCTTACCCAGCAGCATCAACCCAGCAGCATCTATCCGGCAACATCTACCCGGCTCTCAGGAGCTCGTCACTGGCCAGCCGGGTGGTCGGTCGGTTCTATGCTCGCTTGCTCCGCAGCGGCGCCCTGAGGCCATTGTCAACTCACCGTTGTTGGCCACATTCATGCCAACAGACCACTTACGTCGGCCCTCGCTGGACATATAGCTTCTTCGTGTCAGTCGCCCGCCGCCGCTTCGACTTGTGTTTATTTTCCGTCACGTAATACTCTGGCTGGTCGGGCTAGTAGGTTCTCTTGCCTAGCATAAAAACCAACAGTCACACGCATATCAACGTATTCGTCTTCATCTACTAGTTCCTGCCGCGTCCACCTCCCTGTCCACCTGTTTATCTGTCTACTGCCTACAGTCTACAGTCTACGTAGCCACAAACCCTACACCAGCCTCCGACTACGCTCGAAACCCGGCGCCTAGCCTGCTGACATGGACACCACCGTGGATATCGGGCGACGCATCGTCCAGATGATCTGGGACCCGGAACCTACCAACGATGTTGTCCGCGACCAGCCCGTGTGGTGTCTTGGCTCACGTTATAAGCTGATGAACCACAGTCCTAGCTCAAAACGCGACCCTGTTGCCGCTAACCCTCAAAACTCGGCTAGAGGATCCAACCCATCTGCCGCCCAACTCCCCGAGACCCCGCCCGACTCTATATCGAGTAGTTTTGACGAGTCGTTGGCTTATGAGGACGCGCCTCGGGATGGCGGCTGGCCCCCGGCCTTCCTTGATGACTTCGAATCCAAGATCTGGATGACCTACCGCTCCGAGTTCGACCCTATACCGAGATCCCGCAGCCCCAAAGCCCTTGCTGCCTTATCCTTCTCCATGCGAATCAAGACCCAGCTGTCCGACCAGGCGGGCTTTGCCTCGGACAGCGGCTGGGGCTGTATGATCAGATCAGGCCAGAGCCTTCTCGCCAATGCCATGGCAATACAACGACTTGGTCGAGGTCCGTTGCACCACTCTTCTGGAGAACCAGCACCACTCACCATCATCGCTAACTAATATGCAGCATGGCGACGAGGTACACGGGAAACTGACGAGAGAAATATCCTGGCTCAGTTTGCAGATGATGCGAGGGCTCCGTACTCGATACACAATTTCGTGCGTCACGGCGCATCGGCTTGTGGCAAGTACCCCGGCGAATGGTTTGGTCCCTCGGCAACAGCTAGGTGCATTCAGTAAGCAGCAGGACCATCTATCTCTTCCGTGTTGTTGTCACCGCTGACCGCCCCTTTTGCTATCAGAGCTCTTACCAATGCCCATGAGCCGACGCTGCGCGTATACATCACAGGCGACGGCCCTGATGTGTATGAGGACAATTTCATGAAGATCGCGAAGCCGGACGGCGTAACCTTTCACCCCACGGTCATCTTGGTTGGCACAAGACTGGGTATAGACAAGATCACGCAGGTATATTGGGAAGCCTTAGTGGCTTCGTTGCAGATGTCGCAGTCCATAGGCATAGCTGGGTACGTCGTACGGGAGATGATGCATATTATTATATATAAACTAATCGGTCTGTGTAGCGGGCGTCCGTCGTCGTCCCACTATTTCATCGGGGTCCAGGGACTCCACTTCTTCTATCTGGATCCTCATTACACGCGACCCATATTTCCCTATCGCGAGGACGTGACGCAATATACCCAGGAAGAGGTTGACACATGCCACACACGAAAACTACGCCGTTTACATATCAAGGAGATGGATCCCAGTATGCTCATTGGCTTCCTCATCCGCGACGAGGAGGACTGGAGGGATTGGAGGCGGAGTGTGAAGCATGTGCAGGGCAAGGCCATCATCCACGTGTCCGACCATGATCCAGTAGCTCAGATGAATGAGCACGGAGGCGTTCTAGACAGGGTGGAGATACTGAGCGATGACGATGAGGAGGAGGTCACGAAGGACGACTTAAAGGAAGGCCAAGATGTATAGGATGGCCTAGAGGTTTGCTTTTTATCTCATTTCAAATATGCCATGGAGCTAGGCTAGGCGTTATCGGTTTGGAATGGTTCATTTGTGGTGGTCCAGAGCCGCGACCACGACGACGTACTTCTGGATGCTAAGCCGTCTCGACACGATATTGAGGGATTGAGCGCTTCCTTATCCAGAACTTTATATTTTGGAAAAGACACTGTCCCAAGCTATATTCTGGGCCACCACAGGTAACGCGCTCCGGGGGTTACAAGAAGGTTCCTCGCGGGTCCCTCGCGGGTCCCAGCAGAGCATGGTCTTATATCAAGCTGCGGAGCAGTAACCCGCTAGCGGCGTGGCGGGGATGGCAAATTTCAATGTTATTGAGTGTCCCTCGACTAGCTAGCTGGCTTGTCGGTCCCCAGCGCATGGGCTACCATAGGTAGGCTTTCGAAATCTGCTTCCTCAACGAACAGGCTGGGGATCCCGCCGTAAATACTTCGGATAGCACCGGCAATGCTGTATGTAGAGAGAGACAATATCCAGGACTCTAAGTCTCAGCCGAACGGCTCGGCGTTACCCTGGGTACTTGGGTTTGGTTTCGGGAAACAAGTCTGCCCTGCTTGATAAGTTCTACCTACCGTTTACCTTTACCTGACTTACTCGTAGACGACGTATTCTTCAGCGCAGCATGGTCCGGGTTCTCTTTTATATGCTTGAAAAGCCCCCCTTTCGAGTCGAACGCAGCGCGACAGGTAACACACTAGAGCATAAAGCATGCATGATGAGCAACTACGCCTAATGGAACGAGAGCATGTGTGTGCGAGTGTACGAGCATGACGTAGGAAAACGTACCGGATGGCCTTGTTGCTCGGCGGCAGCCTGACGAGCAGCCTTTTTCAGCTTCTTGGCCTTGGCCATGCCCATTTTTTTCGCGGAGGGGGTTTCTTCGACCGTGATTTCCCCCGTTTTAGTAGTCACCGCCTCGACGCTGTCGCCTTCTTCGTCCGGAACAGAGGCTGCTTTGTTCCTTAAGCGCGCCTCTACGGCATCTCGCGAGGCATAGTCGTCATCGTCGCTTTCGGCAGCCGAATTGGGCAACGGGGAGGCCGCCGCGGCAGGGTTGTCGTCGGAACGAGATGCGGCCTCGAGCGGGTAATTAGCCCCTTGTAACCGTGGTACTCGTATGTCAGCGTCCCCAGCGTCCGGCGCATTACAGTCTTCCTCTCCGCCTGCTTCTTCCTGTAAAGAGTCGGAGGTTGGCTTCAGGGGCCGACCCAAGTCGAAATTCGCGTCGTCCTTCTTCATCTGGCGTTTGAGCTGTTGGACAGCCTTCGTGTGCTTCTTGCTCTTTTCGTGTGACTCGAATTGCTTCTCGCTCTTGAAAGTCTTCTTGCACACGATACACTCGATCTCCTCGACCTCGGATTCATCCTCGCTTTCCGAGAACTCGTCCATGTGCGCATCGTCGCCCCGAGACTGGGCCCACTCGGGGATCGCGCCGGCGTCGTTCATCTTCTCCTGGTTGGCTGCGCGTGACCTCGCAGCTTGAGCGGCGGCCGAATCGCGCAGTATCTTCTGACGCTCGGCCTCGGACTGGTTATTCGAGATGTAGCGCGGGTCGCGCTTTCGCACGAATATGACGAGGGATCGCACGGCGTCGTTGAATTCGCGGATGGCATCGTCGCGCAACTTTTTGTTCTCCTTCTCCATGAGCCGGCGGATCCTGCGGTCGGGGGCGTCAGACAGGCGCCACTTGTCCTTCCACGCGAAGAGGAGGCGCGTGGAGAAGTTGGACCAGCGGCTGTAGAAGGCCTTGGCCACCGCGTCGCCGTCGGCCGACTCGCCGAAGGATGGGTATTCGGTCGGCGCCAGACCCTCCCAGTCGGCGGCGGCATATTCGCCCTCAGCCAGGCGGTCAAAGGTCTCGCGTAGTATGGTGAAGAAGCTGCTGGGCGAGTCGTCGAGGGGAACGGACTTGCTGAAGCGCCCCATCAGGGTGTATATGTCGTCGGTAGTGGTCAGGCGCACGTTGTGGTATTCGGGGGCGGCGTCGAAGTCGGCAGAGTCATCGCCACGTAGGATGGCGTCGCTGTGAGAGTCGTACCAGGCCCGCTCTTGGGGGTCGGACAGCACCTCGTAGGCGGCTTGGACCTCGGCGAACTTGCGAGTGGCGTTGTCGACATCGCCATAGTTCCGATCCGGATGTAACTCGAGAGCCTTCTTTCTATAAGCCTTCTTGATCCTAGCTCCGGCGAGCGCATATCAGTCGACGAGAGGCAGCAAGGCATGGGGGAGGCTGGGAGGGAACTGACTCGTCGTCGGTGGCGGTGCGATCGACTCCGAGGCGTTGGTAGTAATCCGTCTTTTTGGGCGAGAGGTCAGGGGCGTCTGCGCCCCGCGTCGACGATTGCTCGGCGCCCATTCTTCTGAGTGCGAGAGGTTTCTGGCACGAGCGGCTTCCAACGTCGGCGGGAGAGCTACCTCATCCAACACGGTGAGGTTGCCGAGTTCGACTGGCTGGCTGGCTGGCTGGCTGGCTGACTTGTTGGTTTATGCCCAAAAAAGGTGCCTACATCAGATGTCAAGATGTATGTAAGTATGGAGGTATTAATCACGAATCTAGAACCCTTCGAGTTCAGTGGAAGCACCCTACATCATGGATGTATACTTACCGAAAGGTACCTAGTAGGTTAGAGCACTTTCATGTGTTGACTGGTTGACTGGTTGACTGGTTGAATTTTAAGTAATTCTAACTGGAGGGTGTTCTGCCCCTCCTAACCCCTCCAGGTTCAGAGGGCCCTAGTTAAAAGGTAAAGCCTGGTTAGGGTAAATAGATCCTATAGTCGAATAAATCCTATGCAAGTACCTGCACTAATCTATCTAGCGGATCAGTATAAATATGCACCTAACCTTTCAAACCTTAGGTAGAGGATGGCGTAAGAGGCGTAGAAGGCAACGACTAGTCAATATACTAACCCAGTCCTGACCTTCAACTTATCCCAATCGAGTTATGAATCACGCGACATAGTCTGTTCCTCAAATTCCTCAAAACAGCCAAGTTAATGAGATACCGGTTGCGCTAATTCATAACCGCTCTGCCATTTCTATCATGGGCTTAATCCGAGTGCCCTTTCTGCCATACCAATCCACTCACAATCCCGGTGGTTCTCACGAGGCAGCATGAAGTTTGCACAGGAGTTCCGCAAGGCTCTCCAACAAGAAGGTGAGTCGGTTGTTTTCTCTTTTCCCCCGCCCTCTGGTATACCTCGCCCTCCTCTATACTAATGCAGTGTGTATGCCTCAGATTTCCCCCAGAGATGGGTTGATTGCGCCATCCCTTACGGCCAACTCAAGAAGTGCCTGAAGAAGGTGATCAGGGAGCTCCAAGAGATCGGCCTGGACAGAGGGACACTGGCACGTCTCGCAGCTGACCAACAGCAGTCCTCACTCAAAGAAGCTGCCGCCGACTTGGGAGGGTTCAGCTATCATCTTGATGTTGACAGCGTCGATGGCGAATCTACCGAATCTGCCCGCTTCCGCCCAAGACTAACCGTCTTTGTCCATTTGGAGAACGGAGCCGCCGTCGACGCGACATTGTCACCATCCACCAGGAATTTTCTGCAAACGCTTGCGCTCACCAACGTGACGACGACGACGAGCGGTGCTCTGTCACCAGACAACAAGTCGCCTGCGCTGTCTACGGCATCCTCCGGTAGCCAGGCCGCCGCCACCGGCAACACAGCCGACTTCTGCCGGGTCGAGGTGCCCCTGGTGTTCGATGCCGAGTTTTTCGGAATCATCCAAACCGATGTGTCCAACATCAAAACACTGCAAGAAGAGGAGCAGGCAAAGCTCGAAAGTCAGGTTGTCCTTCTCGGAGAAGAGCTAGGCAAGGCAGTCGATCCATCTCAGGGACGAAGAGCCAAGGCGGATTTGGATGTCTGGCGCCAGATCTTCGAGCTTTACTTAGATGCTCGTATCTTTTTCTCCTCCCTCGAGAGTGATCACGGCGCCCGCACGAGCACTCAAGCCATAGAACAACTCAATTGGTTTCGGGACCAGGCAGTGCAGCGGCGGCTTGTACAAAGATTGAGGTTGGCCACAAGTCATGCCGCGTTCAATAACTTTGTGAGCATAAACACGGCTCTGCTATCTATCCTCAAATTTCAAGAGATTAATCGTCTCGCCCTCTCAAAGATACTAAAAAGTAGGCGAGACACCCCACCTAGCGATGCTACCCACTAACCATAATCACCTTTTACGGTAGAGTTCGAAAAACAAACGTCTTTAGGCGTCTCGACGGCTTTCCCCGTTGCTGTGAGATCCGGCCGCTCCCTCACCGGTAGCGTGACACAAGACGTGTATGCTCGCAGTGAGTAGCACCACGCGTCTTTTATTATCCCTGTCGTAGTCTGGCCCAGTGACAACGGTTCAATTTATGCTCAAGAAGCTCTACTTGCTCATCACACTCTCAAGAGATTTCACTCTAAGGCCTATTGCTAACGTTCGATGCCGAAGTGTCTACCGAACTTATTTCCGTCGTGCCGCAGTTGGATGACTATATCTGCCCCATCTGCTTCGCCATCGCTTACTGGCCGGTTAGGCTGCAGTGTCAACATGTGTTCTGCAGCCGTTGTCTCGTAAAGATGTCGCGAAAGGGCGAAAGACATTGCCCTCTTTGTCGGGCAGATACTATCATGCTAGCAGGTTTAGAAAACTTCGATGCTGACCGTGCTGCTTTCCTACGCAAGTATTTCCCGAAAGAGGTCAAGGAGAAGGTACGCACCAACGAGCGCGAACGAAACCAAGAAATATTTGGACCGGGTCATACTAGCGTGCACTGCTGTGTTATGTGATGGAGACACTCGCCTTGACGGCTATGCGTTCATCGTAACTGTGCATGCGATTGCGTCTGCCTTGCTTGAGCAAGTCGTGAGTATGACATGCCATGAGAGGGCCCTGATGTGCTCCTTAGAAGTACATTTCGCGGACATATGTCTGGCTATTCAGAATACAACCCCAGCGAGTGGCTCTTGGCAATTAGCTGGCGGCATGCCTGACTCGAACTCGGATTTCAAGGTCCATGAGTATGTCAGGAGCAGGACGAGGCGGGATGGGACACTCATCTCAGAACGGATCGCAAGTTAATGTCTGGCGGATCCCAGACAACATCCTTGAGACTCAAACGCTGTCTTGACGAAACCGTCATGCTAGATTGCCCACGGACACCCGGGAGTTCTACTACTCGCTGGTTTCTCAGCAGTAACATTCCGCGCAAGTTCTGGCCCTTGTGGATTAAGCCGCATTGCGCGAACCCGTCCAGGCCGATGGCTTGCCTAGCTCTGTTGCTCACACACTCGTAGAGCAGCTCTGCGTCCTCGACGGTTCCAACCTGGTAGATTCCGACAGCCCAAGATGCAATCTGCAGTGGATCTCCGGTGCCAAAGGGCGTGAAAGCATTACCCACGTTATTTATGCCAAGGCACGCAGATAAACCGAGATCTCTAATCATGGAAGGAATATGCATCGTCCCTCGGGGCCGATTGTGACTCGATTGGGAATTTGAGTCAGGCCGACCCATCATGAATATATCACTCGTTGGCAAACCGACGAAGTGGATGGGAAGCTTGCTTGCAATGATAGCTTCAGCTAATGCTCTACGCTCAATATCATCGAGCATGCTAAGCTGGGTACAATGCCCAAGCACGATGGTCTTGGAGTTGTCGGCCATCTGCGCCCAGCGGAAACCCTCAAGAATCTTAATCAGGGAATAAGTCAGCGGTTTCTGAGAGGGTAGCTGCGATGGCAATTCCAACGTGTAATCCAAATGGAAGTCGAGGTGAAGACGATGCTTCAGCGCTCTGGTGACGGCCCATCTGATATTTGATAGCGAAGCCTCTCTCGAGGTCTCGACGTACGGCGTAGTGCCAAGAGCCCCAATGGAATCGGCGAATTCGGCGAGTGCATCTTCAATGACAGCCATGTTCGTGTCGCCATGGGCGGTCGAGCAGATAGGGTCCTGGGCGAAAGCACATATCTGCAATTCTAGCAGATGGGCGAAGTCCTCCTTAAGACGAATGGCCGTCCTCAACGGTAGATTGCCCGTAACGTGATCTAACTCGACGAAGACTCGCATGGCTGTCACACCTTGCATATAACTCGTTGCTAGTAGCTGTGAACCGCGGAGATATAGATCATCCGGGGTATAGCGCTCCTTAGCCCGCGACGTATTCGCCAAGGCCTCGTGAAAGGAGCCCGAAGTAGGACACAAATCCGAGTAGCCGGGATGCTGTGGCGACACCCGGTTGTTGCAGGTTAGGATGTAGGCCTTGTCAATGTGCACGTGTGGATGGCAGAGCGGAGGAAGAAGAAGTTGGGGTGGTGTATCAGGGCTGGCTTCGGATGGGCGGATGCTCTGGACGCGTCCGTCCTCTAGCTCTATGTCCCATAGCGCTGCCAAATGGATTCGGGCATCAGAAACGACGTTGTCTAGAATCATGGCTTGTTTCCTCAATACTTTGGACCTTCTACCGAGCGTGATGCATTGTAACGGGTGGCCACTTGTAGTCGGCTATTCTTTGACGGATGACGTTGCCTGTATGTAAGAGGTCCCATCACCTACCCCGACACAACCCCCTCACGCACTCCTCCCCGCACACGGGGTCCTGGAGATGAGGGACCCGACCTCGATAAGAAGCGCATTCTCCAATACGTGGACATCATCGTCGACCTCGCAGCAGAGCTACATTTGTGGCTCGGTGGCTCTCGTCTTGTAAGTGATATGCTGAGTTGCATAGCAAAGTAACGGATTACCGTGACTTACCTGCCGAGTCGCTTACACCAAGAGAGTTACACTACGAGAGAAGCAGGGGTTACTTAGTGCCATTCTACAGCGTAGAGTCAGTCATTTTCGCGTGATGCTCCTCTGCTATCTAACCAACCTACCGTAATGCAACAAGCTGCCCATAGCTGCTGTAGCGATCGATCGGCTTATGTTCGACATTCGAGCCGGGCTTGGATGGGTAGTGGCTGACAAAAGTTTGTGGGCTAGCTAATAATTTAAACGTAAACTAAATATTATTGAACATAGTGCTTAAGTAATTAGAGAACTAGAGTCATCTTACTTGTGAAGATATAAACACAGAAGGTCAAGCGGCCTATAAGCGTACAGAAAGGCAACGGACTGAGTCGACCATTGATTGGGTGGATGTTTCCTCGCTCCGATCCCGGCAGCGGACAACGGACCCGATTTATTTATCACCAACGGTACATGAATCTAGACTCCAGGGAGGTATACTCGCCCACACACGACATGTGACTTACAACTTACAGCTTATAACCTACAACCTACAACCTACAACTTACAACTTACAACTTACAGCTTATATTATAACTTATAACTTACAATCTGCAGGCTACCGCCTCGAATCCTGAAATATACTTCGGTAGCTGTCTATTCGAGTTGTCCTAGAACAGTGATAGAGATTGGCAGCACGATAGACTCATCCCTCCCGAAAAAATTTGAAGACGGAGAAGGAGAAGGAGAGGAAGAATAAAGACCGTATCATTCAGCACAAAACGAGGAAAAGATGCCGTCCATCGACCTGGGAGACTCAATTCCCCCCAATACCGCCCACGTGAGTTCTCATACGCCCTCCCAAACCTAATCTCATGGCTGGGTCTTCTCATTGACGTCTCGTTGTAGGCCGTCAGTGTCTCGCTGCCCACGTGGAAGTCCAACATCGGCTATGAAGAGGGCGAGCAATGGGTCGTCGGAAACATGGTCACCGGCTACCCGCGATTCTACATCCACAAGGCCATCCAGGCCCTGGCTGCCGACATACTGGCCAAGCACGGGCGTCCCGGCCAGTCAGCCATGCTCCTCCCCACGAGGAGGACCGCGCAGAGATGCCTCGAGTTCGTACGTGACAGGGCCGAACCGTCTAAGCTGCCCGACCTGTCCATCTTGAGTTTCGTGCTGGACCCGGCAAAGGAGTTTGCCGAACCGCTGCGGTCCATCGCCCCTACCATCTCAGCTGTCCTCTTCCCAGAGGACATCTTCCCCGTCGCGAAGCAGTACTGGCAGCACTCCGGCGACGGCGTGTCCAGCCGGCGAGCCGAGTTCTGCCACGGCCTATTTCGCGACGGTCTTCTAGTCCTAGACAACCGCTCGCCCTCGCCGCGCTCGCCGCAGCAGCAGAAAATGCGCCGCGGGCCCAGGCGGTACCAGCGCGCCGCGTCCACCGACGAGACAGAAGGCACCAATGGCCACGGCCACGGCATCGCCAACGGCAACGGCAAACACAGCCCGCCGGCCGAAGAACTGGCCGACAGCATCGAGAGCTCGCGCTTCCTGGAAGAGCGCTACGGACGAAACCTCGACGTCTCGCTCGTGGAGAACGCCAAGTCCGCCATCCGACGTCGCATCGCCGGCGTGCTCACCACGGACTTAGACTTGGCCAGCAAGTCGCTGCCGGTCATGGAGTCGAACGCACGCGGCGTCTCGAACATGCAGGAGCACGACGTATACCTCACGCCGTGCGGGATGAACGCCATCTTCGTGACGCACCAGGCCCTCCTCAAGGCGCGCGCGCCGCAGAAGAGCATCAACTTCGGCTTCCCCTACGTCGACACCCTCAAGATCCTGCAGAAGTTCGGGCCGGGCGCCGTGTTCTACGGCCGCGGCTCCTCCGCGGACCTCGACGACCTCGAGGCCCGCCTGAGAGCCGGCGAGAGATTCCTCGCGCTGTTCTGCGAATTCCCGGGGAACCCGCTCCTGACGTGTCCCGACCTGACCCGCATACGCCGGTTAGCGGACACGTATGACTTCGCCGTCGTCATCGACGAGACCATAGGCAACTTCGTCAACGTCAACGTGCTCCCCTTCGCCGACGTGGTGGTGAGCAGCCTGACCAAGATCTTCTCGGGCGACTGCAACGTCATGGGCGGCAGCATCATCGTGAACCCGGGGGGGCGGTACTACGGCGCGATCAAGGCGGCCATGGCCGACGACGTCTTCGAGGACACGTACTGGGCCGAGGACGTCGTGTTCATGGAGCGCAACAGCCGGGACTTCGTCACGCGCATCGACCGCGTCAACGCCAACGCCGAGGCCATCTGCCGCGTCCTCGAGGCGCACCCGCTCGTCGACAAGATCTACTATCCGAAGTACGAGGACTCGCGCCCCAACTACGAGGCCTGCCGGCTGCCGAACGGCGGCTACGGCGGCCTGCTCTCGTGCACCTTGAAGACCAAGGCCCACGCCGTCGCCTTCTACGACGCGCTCGAGACGGCCAAGGGCCCCAGTCTCGGCACGAACTTCACCCTGACCTCGCCCTATGTCATATTGGCGCACTACCATGAACTAGACTGGGCGGCTAGCTTTGGCGTCGATCCGAATCTCATCCGCATCAGCGTCGGCTTGGAGCATAATCTGGGAGAGATATTCGCCGAGGCGCTCAAGGCGGCCGAGGCCGTGTAGGTAGTGAGTCGGGTAGATGGTTTTTAGAAGGAACATGTAGCCAAGCATCAACTGCGAGATAAAAAAATTGGCGTCTTTATCGACTAACTTCGTTTGCGTTTGCTCTTCGTGACTGTAGTATGAATAATTAGTATAGTTACAGCGAAAGGACTAGAAACTATAAGGTTCTTGCCGGCTGATGGTGGACCACGAAGTCACCGTTGAGAATTGAAAATCCTCTATTGCCATAAACGATGGTAGTATCGACAAAAGCCTCGAGAGCGTGCAACAGCGAGAAGCCGAATATGTCCCCCCGAGGGGTAAGAGACTCGAGATTGCTTCTTAGAAATAGATTGGTCGCTCTAGTAAAAGTTAAGAGTTTGGCTCGACCATTGTCCTTGTCATTATGCACGATATTCTAAAGAAAAAGCGATGATTGATTGAAAAGAAGTTATATTCAAAATGCTTCAAGGCTATGCCCGAATCCTAAAAAAACCCAGCTAAACGCCTCTATGTGCCTTCTAACTAATCAGAGATCTGAAATGTATAATAAAAACAATCGTGTATATATATATACAAAGAATTGGATAAAAATCTTGATAAAAAAGAAGAAAGAGGAAGAAGAAAAAAAGCTAAAGTCATCAAAAAATCGCGAGCTAAATAAGAATCAAACATGACACCCGCAAGGGAGAACCTTCTTTCTTGTTCTTCCCTCGCCCTCCTCTTCATTCCTGGTCGTACGTCGTCCAATGCTTGCTTCTCATGTCTCCTGCTTCTTAATCGTGGTCGTAACTGTCAACATCAACACGTTGGGGGGGGTATCTCAAATAATAAAGCATCGCCTTTCATGTCTCGCTGCCTCCGCCGCGCAGATGGGGGAGGGGCAATAAATCGTGTTCTTCAAAAAGTAGTGGGTTCGGTTTTGCCCTTTTCGATTTAGAAGTTCCACTGCTTGAGCCACAGCTCCACCCAGTCGTTGCTAACGGGCGGCAACCTTCGCATGGTCTCGCTCTTTCGCGCCGAGATGCCCGTCTCGAGGTTGAAGGGGGTGATCTTGACGCCCTCGGGCATGATGAGACTCTCGTAGAAGTCGAGTAGCTTGAGACCAGAGAGTTCCTTGGCGGTCGCGGTGCGCTGGGCGTCCTTAAGAGCCTGCACCCACTCCTTCCAAGAGACAAACTGTGTGCCTTCGGGCATCTTCTTGAGGATGGTAGGGGCGATGACTTGCCAGTAGCCGAGCTTGGGGTTGACGGCGTGGTAGACCTTGAGCTCACCGTTGGCCTCCTCGACCTGTGGCTTCTTGGAGCCGATGCCTGCAAGTTCGGTGACGACCTGGGCAAGTAGGTCCACGGGAACCCACTCGATGCGGTCGAGCGTGCCAAGGTTGAAGGGTAGCATCTTGAGGAACTTGGATGACTCGATGATGGTCGGGAACCACTCCTGCTTATTCCACTCGCCCTTCTCGCCGGTGGTGACGGGACCGGCGATCTGACCGACACGGCAAATGGAGGCATCGATGCCAGACACCTTGACGGCCTGCTCAAGCAACATCTCGGCCATCAGCTTGGACAGACTGTAACCTTGTGTGCCGGCAACGGACAGATCGTGGATGGGCTTCTCGGGGACAGGTTGGTCGTCGGCCCACTTGGTGATACTGCCAACAGACGAGATGAAGAAGAGCGAAGAGCCGTGGCGACTCTTCTTGGCGAAGTCGACAAGGTGGCGCACACCTCGGATGTGAGGCTCAAAGGATGAGAGATCCATGTTGAAGTTGACGGGCCACTGGTTGTGGATGATCTTGGTGACGGCCTTGAGGAGGACATCGTACTTGCCCTGGCCGAGGCCAAAGTCAGACTTCGACATGTCGGCCGTGAGGAATTGGACCTTCTTCTCAGGCCAGTCCTCGGTGAGACCCTTAGTCTTGAAGGCAGCACGTTGTCTGTCCTCGGCGTCGGCTCGGTTGAAGCAATAGACTCGTGTAACCGCTGGGTCTTTCACTAGGGTGTCAAGCAGGTAGGTGCCGAGGGAGCCTGTGGTACCGGTCACAATGACGGTGTCGCCATCTATGGGGAGATCAGAGGTATACTTGGCGATTATGTCCTCGGCGGCTTTGAAGGTGTTGGCGGCTAGGTCCTCGCTGCTCGCATTGGAGTAGAGAGCATCGTAGAAGGCCTGAGAGAGCTTCTCGAGGGTAGGATTTCCGTAGATCAGAGTCGGGGCGAGCGTCACATCAGCATGGGCACGCTCGGCTGCTGTGCGCAGAGTGCCTAGAATCTGGAAGACGAGGAGCGAATCGAAACCGACTGCGAACAAGTTGTCATCGTCGTTCAATTCCTTCTTGAGGAGAACGCTGATGATGTTGCGCAAGCTGTTGGCAACGGCCTGGGGCGAGCTGGTGTCCATGTCGCTGGACAAGGCCTTGGCCTCTTCGGCCTCGAGCTTCTCATAGAACTCATCAATCTCCTTCTCATATGATCGGAGCATGGCGGGCCGCTTGACGGTGCCCTTATCCGTGCGTAGGAAAGGCTTGCCGGGAACGGTGAGCATCATGTTCGACCGGAAGATGCGGGCGTGAGTAGGAGAAGCAGCGTTAGCCTTCTCCACAACCTCGGCGTAGATCTGGTCAAGTAGTGACTCGAGGCCCGCCTCAGTCGCCGGAGGCGCACCGCGAAGCTCTAGTAGGACGGCCGCGTGGAATCTTCGGTTGCCAACAACGAGAGCAGATTGGACGGCAGGGTGAGAGGCGATGCAAGCCTCGATATCGACGGGCTGGACCTTCTCACCGTTGGAAAGGACAACGACATCATCCGCACGGCCGACGCATAGCCATCGACCAGGTTCGGTAGGGTGAGGTGCGAACAGATCCTTGGTGGAGTATTCCTCGTCCTCGGGGAATGTGTAGAAAAGACCCTGCCATCGCTTATATTCGGGCTTCTTGACGAAGAACAATTCGAAGAGGCCAGGAGTGCTCTCGCGCAACTCAGTGCCCAGCTCAGCGGGGAACTTGAAGGTCCGCCAGTCCTTGCCCTTCTGAGGAGATACCATCGCCCAGATGCCACCTTCGGTTGAGCCGTAAACATTTCGCACAGAAACGACGCTGTTGACGATGTCGCCGAGTTGAGAAGAGAGGGAGCCGCCTCCAGTAATGATGTATTTGCAGGCTGCCAACTTGTTCAGAGTGGTGGGGGTCTTAGCCAACTCCTCAACGATGGAAGGGGGAATGAAGAAGGCCTTGACGGGAAGGTTGGAAATGATGCGATCGATAGTATCGGCACTGATGACCCCGTTGGTGGGCTCCGTGACCACGGTGGATCCAAGCCAGAAGTTCAGACCAAGTTTGACCATGAGACTGGCAGCATGGAACCAGGGGAAAGGGTTGAAGACGAGATCGGAAGCAGACCACGATGGCGTGACCTCCTCATCCTCCTCAAGTGCGATGTCTCTAATCGCGTCACCACTGGCAATGGTACCCAGGCGCATGACAATGGGCTTGGGAAGACCGGTCGAGCCAGATGTGTGGAGAACGGCGAGGGGATCCTGTTGAGCCTGTTCCCATGTCTTGGTGTAAGGGTACTTGGCAACGGGACGAGGATCCAGCAACTCTTCGAGAGTGGGTGTTTGTAAGACTTCCATGGGCCGCTTCTCGAGAATCTGGTTGACCAGATCGCTCTTCTCGGTGGATCGGGCCCAGATTCGGCATTCTGTCCGGTCGACGACAGCCAAGCTGCCCTCCAAACTGTTTCTCGGTGATACGAGAAGGGCCTGCATGCACAGTTAGCGTTGCCGAATCATTCATCACTTGAGCCGCAACAAAAGCATACCTTGTAGCCAGTCTTGATACAAGCCAGGACGAGTATAGGATAGGTCAAGTTGTCTAGCAGCCACAACAATTAGAATCCTGTACGATAGTCGAGCTCATGCTGAAGGAACAACATACGGGGTCCAATGTAGCCGATAGCCTCGAAATTCTTGCCCTTGCCCAGAACACTCTCGATCCAGCGGCAGGCCCTGTTAACAGCGTTGGCGAAACGCAGAGCTGTGATGTCCTCAAAACTGTCTCCATTGTCGGTCAAGTGTGGGATCGTGTAGACAACGTGTTCAGGTCTATCGCGGGCCGCCTCGTCGACGACGTTGGGAATGAGGCGGTTGCCAGCGACGGTGCGGATGGAGCTCATTTTGATATGTGTATTCCTTTCTCTTTCTTCTAAATGGTTCTTAACGTCTCAGTAGCTTCCCTGCTCACTTCGGAAACTTGTCTATGCTTCGCTGTTTCAAACAAATGCTTCGGCTCGAGGGCGTGGAAAGAATGCGAGTAAATAAATCGGTAGGCGGTTAAAGCTCTATAAAAGAGGAATCAAGAAATGAGGCTCAAAGAAGTGAAAGCGGAGTAAAGAAACTGTTGGTTGTTTGGTTGCTGGATGCTGATGTCTAAATTGATAGTTGAGGAAGCGAAGAGACTCAGATGTTATATACACAACAAGTCAACACCAGGTACGCCCCCTCCCAACGGCTCTTCAGTCGTGCTCTCGTCCCGTACAGTATATACCGTATGCGTATGCCATGCAGAGGACGTGTGAACAACCGGGGTGGGCCAGCTGAGTACAATCGGGATAGTAGGCATACCAGACCATGGACACTCGTACAATGGTTGGTTTACACTACCTACACTACGTACCAACAATGGTCTCCCTACTAGTGTAGGTATGTACTGGTCATGGCATACCAGCAGCTAGCTCATAGCGAAAGAACCGCATGGTTATGGGGTTGGACGGAGATACCCCTGATGCAAGGGTCCAATCAGACGGCGATCGCAGGTCGGGGAGGGTACTTCGGCCACTACGCGGGCTAGTGTTGACCAAGACCGTGAGAGACCCAGACGAGGGCATCATGCCAGATACGGTATAGACAGTGGCGGAATATACAGCCCTCCTTAGTGGCCATGGGGCGGGAGGAGGGGGGAGGGGCTGACTGGAGACGACAACCAAGTGTGTCGCGGTGGGTTGATGATTTGGAATGAAACAAGAATCGCTGACAGATGGTGAAGGGCGACAACACGAAGCTTATTGTGCCGCCAAGAACCGAGACACATGCGAGGTTCTGCTCTTAGTCTCAATGCCACGCGAGATGAGCGCCCGCATCCCACTTTTCAGACATAACAGTGTAAGCAAGAAGATTCTCTGCAAAGTTCCATGCAGCCATGAGCACCGTGGTGCAACGTAGTGCAACATAGTGCAACATAGTGCACCTGGTGTACACTAACTACATGTACACGCAGATGGTTTGAAGAAACCTCTATTCGTTGATAAAGGCGGAGGTTATGTGAAAACAAGGCGTGTGAGAGGAAGTGGCTTAAGGCGAGCCCTATGGGGAGATGAGCTCGGCACTGCGATGCCTGACAGGTCACAATAAGCTTAAGTTAGGGTAGGTAACCTTATGATGATGTGCCTTGGTAATTAAAGGGGGGAGGGCCTAGGGTACGTAGACATGATCACATAACTAGGCATACTTGGTGGACGGGAAGTACTAGTACTTCACGTATAAGAATAGAAAGGGCGCAGTGCCTAGTCCCTCGATCTTATACAGTGTCTTCGTTCTAAACACCATACTGTCCGCCAGGTACACTAGGTACCGGCTCCATTTCCGCATACCTTGCTAGCCAACAACATACCTACTTAAACCTACCTAGTGTGCTATTCATGTAATCGTGTACGTGTATACACCGACAACCAAAGTTATTTCCTTCATACTTGAAGAATAGTCAGTTTAGATATATTCGTCATCTAAACGCCAGGAACATGTTCTCGATCTACACATGTTATGTAGTAATGGTGTTTCGGAGTCCATACGCCCGTGTCCTGACAATTCCGCGAATCTCTTAGATGGTGGTGATCTTCGATATTTCCGGTATTGGGCGCATGCTGTAGGTACCGGTATCCGACATCCACGTCCTCGCTGCGGGCTCCCCGGTAACCAGCCGCCCAGCCGCGCTACCACCACGAATAATGTGGGCACGCTGGGCTGCTGGGTACAGACGACGGTACCTACACTTACTTAGGTGTAAGAAGTTTCGCCGAAGGCTCTCTTCACGACGCCTGCATGATACCTAGGTACACACGCATACAGGATACCTAGATACATGCTTGCTCGCGCCAGCCATGGCAGGACGAGCTGGGGCGAAAAGGAAGGGACCACACATTCGGGCCCGGTTCTATGCCGCTTCTGTATCGAAAAGACGCCAAAAGGGAAGCTCACGCACCCCACACATGTCGTTGAGCACATGTCGCATGCGTGGCGGATACACCAACTACATACCCGGATCTGGGCCGATCGCTGACTTTCTGCATTCTTCGTATGGAATACTCGAGTCGCACCGTTACTCGAAACCTCATTCCTCCTCGTCCTCCGTTTTTATCACACTAGCACACAAACAAACCTTAACATAGCGGGATACGTCAGACACCGGGCGATGGGCACCGAGTAACGGGATAAGATAGGTGTGGCTTGGGCATCTTCGTTTCATCACGTCGTCGGTGATGTCCTGATGCTACGTACCGTGTAGCGGCCAAGTTTAGCACCTATTTCTGAAGCAAGTGGACAAGAGTTACCTAATGTACACGGCAGGACCACGGGATGAGATAGCATCGCCGGGCTACGATCAACACGTGGACCATCCCGTATCTGGTGTTTAGTATAGGTAGGTCACGTAACCTGCGTAGGCAGCAGAACTGCTGACGATAGCACTGATCTACCTGACTACCAGTCAGTGTAGTATACACGACACTATGTAATGCGTACAGACGCTCGCTACCTTGGTTATGGGTAGGTAGGTAGGTAGGTAGATACTTAGTAGATAGGTACACTAATAATAACAATAATAAACTCTGAGAAAGGAGATGGAGAAGGCGATCCCCTTCGATGCCAAGAACTAAAGGACTCTGGTCTGGGCTGGTAACGTCTGTGGTAAAACAGAATGTTTCAAAATTAGGTTCTGAGGAAGGGGGTCTGTGACACCGAAGATATGAGCTAGGTTGGCTGTATTATCATGCAGTTTGTATCAATGTCGATCAGTTTACCATACCTAATCGAGAGACGTCGTTGCTAGCCGCGAAAGAAAAGGCATCTAACGCTGGACAACGCTGTCCCTCGGTTCCTAAATTTTGGTACGTTATGTTGCGTCTATGCTTTGTATACTGGCCTGGATCTAACTGACACACACCGCCTACATCGGGGAGCAGGCGCTCATGGCTCGTCTTTCGTGTATGGCACAATATAGCAGCGAAAAGCTTATCTAATGGTGGACGTCTTGTATACATATACTGAATGTCTTCGTCACTCGTATCGTACACTATCTTGTACGGGACGTGTACAAGAGGTATGTAGGTGAGTGGAGGCAGCCAGTCGCCCCGTCTAGCCCGTATACTTAACTACTTTTAGGAGGTATTGTAAATACTTGCAAGTTGGCGGAAGCTCATACTTAAAGCGGCAGGAAAGGACAGGAGGGGGGATGCAAGGCTCGTCAAGGAAAGAAGCTTTTTCTGCCACACCATAGCTCTCGGGTTGCTGATATATCATGTAATAAACGCCCGGGCGATGACATGATGAGTAAAAGGGGGCGCGTGCGAAGGGTCTGGTTCAACCGCCACCTATAGTTGCTGTACTTATGCGATGGAAATAACTGGATGGCACCTTGGTACGACGTACATTACCTATGATATTACGCCCTGAACGTAGTGTATGTGGTATCGCATGAAAGATGGTGTACTAATTTTTGCAGGTGCATAAGCCACTGTAGCATCAACTTAAGCTTATTACTAGTCGTACTACAGTAGTGGTGGTTCATGGTCGTTGTGTGGTTGTTGAAAGCTGGTGTGGATAGTGATGTTCTTGTTGTGGGATAGAGTGAGGTGGCTCTAGTGGGAAGTGCTCAACTGCACTATCCCCTCGTTCCTCTTGTACAGTAGATACACGCGCGTGTAGTTTTATGTTGGTAATGCAATAGGCGGGCTATACGGTGCAGTTTCGTAAATAGGTACGAAGTGTACTGTCAGTGTATTCAACAAATTAGACGAAGGCATAGATCGTGAACTCGTGAGAGGCAGGTCGAGAGGGCTGGGAGGACGGATTACAAGACCGCCGCAGCTGCTAAAGCCGTGTACACAGGTACCAGCCGTATACCCGGCCAGGCCTAGCTCAAAATTATTAGTGTCGATTAATGCCCCATATTATGCCCAATAGAGCTTACGCCTTGAAAAAATTTCCCTAGCTCTCTTCGCGGCTACAAGTTAAAAGTTAAAGCCCGCGGTTAAATTTTTTATTTAAAATAGCGTACCTACCGAATAGCCGAACGAATGTTCTTTATCCCCGAGAATAACCCACACTAGCCACTAGGCACCTAGCAACTGAAGCCGAGGTATATATACCGGCCTGTCTATCCGCTATTTATTGTAGATAGTGTAGGCGAGTACACGCCTCTAGCATTTATTTTTCTTCAATTACCGGATCAAGCTTATTGCTCCTATTCGGGATCGACGTCCCACATGCAAAACACAGCTACCTACGCCGTAGTGTACACTACTTACGCTACCTAGGTACTCCTCACCGTGCAGGGTTGCTGTATAATAGCTGCCAATTCAGGAAATGGCGTCCAGGGTGCCCAATGAGAATACCACCTCGATCGGAACTGCTTATAGTTGTATATGTATGTCACCAAGTCCATCCAATTATAATTGAAATGTCTTCACCTACCTACTACGGTATATCGAGATAAGATTGGAAGACCCGCCTCTATCCAACCGCCTCTCTGATTATTCCCTTCCATCTCGCCTACGCATCCTCTACTCCGTGTAACAGAGCGATCACAGAAGCCAACTTGAGGCAAAGCCAATAGGAGTCGTGATGAGAGATAACGCGACGCCACGAATTCCGCCGCTGGTTTGCTTCCTATTGGTATGGCAGCAAAAAGAGCGACACACATCGCTATTACCCGCTCCAAACGGCCGCTTGTGTTTTTTTATGGTTTTTCTATTGCCTTTTTTATTGTTGCTCTCCCCTCATATTGCGTCATTTTGCACCGTCTCTTGCAATCAGTACGCATCCCGTACATGAGGACGCAGAAAGCGAAACGTCAGTTTGGTTCGCCAGTGTGCGCGAGAGCGCCTATACACTATTCTGTACCTATGCGCCAAGGAGCTTGGCGATGACGCTGCATAGTCATCTTTCTATTTCAAGCATAGTGTAGGCACCCCACCACGCCAATCCTAGTAGGTAGACCCTTTATGCAGAGAAGATATCGTGTAGGTATACGGAGTACCCACCTAGTCTACGGAATAGCGTAGGTCCTCATAGAGTCATAGCTTTTGACGAGAACGACCGGAAGGGGCCACTTCCTCTCGTCTAACGACGACCAGAGGCTTTTTATATCTGCAACAACAACAAAAATATTCTTGACTATGACCGCGGTAAGGTCCTCTTCTCCATGGTTAATTCTTGTTTTAACAAGCTAAAATAGAGACCACGGCTGATGGCAGGTAGATAAGGCAGTAAGCCTATCATGAGTGAGATGTCTTGTCAGAGTGGCAGATGAACAGCTGGATACCCACCAAGCAAGATCATACAATCAACCGCGCTGCCTATCTTCGGCCGAGACTACTGTCGCTTTCTGTCGCTTTCTGTCGGATGTGTTGCTTAAAACAACTCGGTAAACAGCTTAACGGCTTCTACACCTTAGTATACACCTCCTTTGGGGCACATGCCCCAGACTAGGCCTACGTTTATAACAATCTCCCCGCCGGTTACAAGTTAGAACCTCGGTCAGCGAATCTACGAATATTTAGCTTGGCTTATTCAGTAAAAGCACATAGTTGTACTTCTCAGTAATGGTCCCTAGAAGCACTTCTATCCGGAAGCTTTATTTTCAACCTCTAGTGTATAAGAAAGCGACGCCTGAGAAGTTTATTACGAGAACCCCTGAAACTCTATATCTGTTTATCCCATTAAATGCCTTTTGAGCTCCGCGACGTCGAGACTCAGCTTTCAGGCCCATAATAATGAGTTTTCTGCATTTTGAGGGGTTAGTATACCTTTGGCTAGTGCTTCTCGAAGTCGCGGGGCTTAAAAGGCATTGAATGAGATAGCCTATCTATCAGTTAATTCGCTGATGAAAAAACGGACTACAACTCTAAATGTTAACCTTGTGGCTGACTTAGGTAGGTACTCGCGGTTTAACATATAGCTAACTAGGTAGGTAGCTAGCCAATAGGTGCAGGAAAGCTAACCGGTCAGAAAGAGTCTTCGCTAGCTAGCAAGCTTCAAGTTTCTATTTTAGGGACAACTTCAAGTTTAGCACCTACAGAGTACCAGGGGTACCTATGTAGTTCGGTCACTTTATAAACCCTAGTACATGCGTGTAGGTAGTGTTTCTAGCCTGTAATAGATATAGTGTGTCTTATTTATTTAAGTCGGAAAACAATTGTACGAAGTATAGTGTACATATACGTACCCTACATTTGTATGAGCGACGTGCAGGTAGTAAGAGATACACGTGTACAAGGTACCACTAACCTATCTACATGTAGTACATGTAGCTGGTGTAGGTACGCTAGAACAGATGATCGATGAATTATATGACGCAATAGCCTATGCTTTCAGGCAGGGCTTGAGTTTCAGCTGAGAAGCTGGACCTATCGGACTGGCCGGAACCTGTTGCAAGCAAGCCTTACCAAGCAAGCAAGCCAACCCTAAACTCACGACTCCAATCATATGATGCAGGTCATACTTTGTACCAGTCCGACCATACCTACACTAGACCTCACCGACGGACAACCCTTCTCTGTTTCGGGAGGGTTTCTCTCAGCCGGGGTAATTATGAAGACCACTACTGGCCAAAGGGTACCAGGATGAAGAAAAGCCAAGTTAGAACTCAATGTCAGGTACAATCACTGGACAAATGAAACCGTGCATTCGCTAGTTTGAGAATAACCACTAATTTTACCTGCAATGGTACGATTTATATTGAACTGCAATTTACATACAAGTATATTCGCAGAAAAAAATGGGGTATTAAAAGTAAATCAGCATATAGCTAAACTTAGTTATGTGTAATTAAGAAACTAGCTAGGCCACGGGTTCATTTGTCGAGTGGGTGTAACACTATAGAAAATATCTTGGAAACACACGTCCTTCGTCCCAACAGCTCAATTTCAATATCAATTGACCGAGGCATCTTCCTAGTCACACCATTCATATCAAAATATCATGCCCTCGAACAGAACGTTCCTCGATATCGCAATTTTCATCGAGCATCTACTAAAGCAGGGCTATACTTCTAGGAACCAGTCAACAATATATAGGTCATGGAGTTATTATTTATATACCTCTGCTTCACAACACGTTAACCCGCCATCGAAACAGCACAATTCACCGGCCCCTATATAGTAGGGACACGGTCACGTGGCAGGTCGGTATCCCCTTGCGCATGGGTGAATGGAGCGTTCGTGTCCTGTCTGTAACTAGTCTGTCGGTATGTTAGTAGAAGGTGCTGGTAGGTTATCCAACATATCCTGACTGTCGACTAGTGTCGCAAGCGCATACCAAGGGTAACCTCAAAGAGCCTCTCGTTACTTGTTCTCATGCTGTAATAATGTACACCGTGACACCGATGCTAGCCCTAACCTCTTAAGTTGCCATCGCTCCCCACCCGGTCTCTATATCTACATGGTGATTAGAAGTGGATCGCCTTGGAGTATGTCGCCATGGCGGCCTCCTTGAACGCCTCGGCCAGTGTCGGGTGGGCGTGGCACGTGCGGGCAATGTCCTCGGTTGACGCTCCGTACTCGAGCGCCAGAGTAGCCTCCGCAATCATCTCACCTGCGTTGGGCCCGATGATGTGGCATCCTAGTAGTCTATCTGTCTCGGGGTCCGCCAACATCTTAACCATACCATCGGTGTCCAGGTTGGTCTTAGCACGTGAGTTGGCGCTAAAGGGGAATGTGCCAACCTTGTAGGGGATGTTCTGCTTCTTGAGCTCCTGCTCGTTCTGGCCAACCCAGGCTACTTCGGGGTGGGTGTACATGACCGAGGGGATCACGCCGTAGTTGACGTGTCCGTAGCCCTTCTTGATGTACTCAATAGCGGCCACGGCCTCTTCTTCAGCCTTGTGAGCCAGCATAGGGCCGAAGGTTACATCACCAATGCAACGAATGTGGGAAGCCTTAGTGCGGTATTCAGAGTCGATGACAACGCGACCACGCTCGTCAACATCCAGGCCAGCATTCTCGAGGCCGAGGCCGGCGGTGTAGGGTCGGCGGCCGATAGCAACGAGAACGACGTCCGCATCGAGCTATTAGAAGGCCTACGTCAGATGAAAGTCGCTGATAACGCGGTTTCAGGGATGGGGGTAGTCATACCGTCTCGGGCTTGCCTCCTTTAGCCGAGTCAACCTCGAGTTTGACAGTCTCGCCACTCTGATCGCCACTGACAACCTTGGTGCCGAGCTTGAAGTCGACACCCTGCTTCTTCAGGAGCTTTAAGGCCTGCTTTGAGATCTCGGCATCCATCCCCGGGCCACCAATCTGGTCAAGAAACTCGACGACGGTGACCTTGGCGCCCAGTCTCGACCACACAGAGCCCATCTCCAGGCCAATGATGCCACCGCCAATGACGATCAGCTTCTCGGGGACCTTCTCGAGGGAGAGAGCGCCGGTGCTCGTGATGACGCGCTTCTCGTCAATCTCGAGGCCGGGGAATGGGGTGGCCTCGCTACCGGTGGCAATGATGATGTTCTTGCCCTTGATGCTGGTCTCACCGCCGTCGTTCAGGGCGACTCTAATCTCACGGTCGTTGACGAATGTTCCGGTGCCCTTGATGTACTCGACACCATTTTTTTTGAACAGGAATTCGATACCCTTGGTCAAGCTAGAGACGGACGTGTCCTTCGCCTTCATCATGCCCTCGAGGTTGAGCTTGACATCGCCGACCTCAATTCCTCGGCCTTTGGTGTCATGGAGGATCTGGTGGTACAGGTGGGTGTTGTTGAGGAGCGACTTGGAGGGAATGCAGCCGACGTTGAGGCAAGTACCGCCGAGGCGGCCACGCTTCTCGATACAGGTGACCTACGACGCGGGTAAATTGTCAGCGAGGGAGGCTCGGGCCCGGTATCGGGTCGCGCTAGGGAGTCAAAGCGAGGCGGTATGCCCGGCGTTTGTTGGGTGGGAGAGGCGGCACGGAGGCGGCACAGAAACGGCAGGGGAAGAATTGTATGTTTGACGACGCACTTTTAAGCCCTCTTGTCCTGCCTTGATAGCGGCGACATATCCAGCGACGCCACCGCCGATGATGACGAGGTCCTTCTCCTCTGCAGGGCCATCACGCACATGATTAGCCAGCGTCCGACGGCTACCGGGATGGGGCGGCGGCGACACGATAACACATACCTGCCTGGCTAGCATAACCTCTTCTCCAACGCGATACGGAGGAGACGACTGTGGGGAGCCTGGAGAGACGAAGAGGGATGGGGACAAGGTTAGCAAAAGCCGCAAGAGTGACTACATTATGGCACTATAGATAGGTCTTGTGCTGCGTACGAGGTGTGGGTGCGAAAGGACGATCGAACGGTGGTCCGCGGTATTAAACGACTTGCGAGCATGGCTGTTGTGATGGTGACGATGCGAAAGTATGCCGTAAGCAGCCAATTGCGCAAGCCACGAGGTTGATGGTTGGCGGGAGGACAATTCGCGCGCGCCGGAACTGGCGTTATCGGACGAGATGCGTATGGTTAGCTGAGCTGGTGGAGAGACAGCTTCGGTCAGGCGTGGTTGTGTCGGTGATGGTAGCGATGATAGTGATGATGATGGTTGGAAATTTTGGGGGTCCGAGTCGCTGCTAAAACACCCGTCCAAGTGGGTCCCCTGTCCCGGTCTGTCGTAGCTCCGTCACCTGCACGCTCTCCAATAGGGTAGGTTGATGGGGCAAAAAAACAATTTGTCCGCCGATACCGAAAATAACCGCACACCGCAAGGGCAAGCTCCGAACCTAGGGTATATATACATGAGCCGCTATCTATCACTATGCTATATACGCACATAATGCACCTAAGGGTTATATACTTACCTTATTCGTACCGACATAGTACGCTTCAAGGTATGTATAGAACCAACCAAGATCCGACCTGTAGATCTGCAGATCAATCAGTATTCGTCTTTAATTTCAACTACCTAGATGCGATTAATATGCCGTCAAAGGCAGTCTAGATTCGCTCTGCTTATATATGCCGAGTTACGATCACGTACACGTACTCGAAGTAGTCTAATCAAAGATCAAGGTCCCGAATATTACGGATTGGCTTCGTAGAGTGAGAGAATGTCTACCAAGACACTGTATTTCTATTACGCGTCCAAGTACGCAACCATATCCTTTCCTAAGGCCAGAGATTCGATGAGGGGCTCCAGGCGACTTAGATATTGAATAGGTGACCCTGTTTATCCTCTATAGGGTAACTGTTGCGGACTATGTAACTAAAATCAAAGGGGGGAATGCTTAGTTCGGGTCAGCGGATTGCCCTCTCCTTGGTCATTATTGCCTGTGTACACGAAACGCTATACCTAGCCCTTCCTTCTCCTGTGTGCCTACCTAAAGGTATACCTATATGAATAAGCCCACAGAGGGCGTGTTTGCCTGCAATAATGTTACAGTACCTAGACCAAGAGACACTATCGCGAAAATCTAAATCGTATCGTTTATCCAAGGAACAACATCACTGCAAGGCGTATCCCCCGTACACAAGTAGACATCACTAGCTAGACAGTTGCCAGCTATTGTTCGTGATATTGAGAACCGATTACCGACTACATATCTAGAATACTATGTAACGATACAAGCTGGCTGGCGGCCAGGCTAGTTATAAGCTGCAGAATGCCATCAACTCATTGCCGGTTACTTGAGAATACCAAACCAACGCATATGTCTACCTTATATGAGAATATAGACATCATTCGAATGACTCCATGTACGGTAAAGGACTGAAGTTGAACTCTTATTTATAACTACGATATGAAAAGAGTACACGTGAGTTTAATGCTAGTTTGCTTTGAAGTCTTCACAGATGTATGTCTTTCTACTTTGAAGGCTATCTCACGCAACAACCAACCCATCCCTTCACAAGACCTAAGTTATCTGCCACGCCTAATTATTCAAGATCCTTCTGAACCAACGTAGACTCGAGCAAGGCCAGCACCTCATCGCACCGCCTTCTCACCAGCTTCTTTGCCATCTTATCCTTCTCATCGACAAGCTGCGTCCCGCGAATATGTCGATCTAGAAAATACTGCACTCCCCTGCCGACATCCATGTCTGCGGCCAGCCCCCCGAAGACATCCCGCAGCTCGTCCCCCTTACACTCCTGCAGAACCGTAAGCAGGAGCACTTCGGTAAAGACGTGCGCCTTCTCCTGTAGCGCCGCCAGGTTCCGATACTTGAAGACGTCGACGAGCCTCAGCGTCCGCCACGTGACAAGGAACGCAAACAGCTTCGCCGTGTTAAACAGCCACCTAGCGCCCTCTCCGGCCGCCTCACCCGGCGCGTCGTCCCCGTCATCCCCGTCGTCCCCGTCCCCCGTATCGACGTCCTCGCCCATCTTCTTAAAGCGAGTGGTCAGGCACCGGCGGAACTGGAAACGCATCTCCTTGTCGCCGCTGAACCGGTCGGCTAGTAGCGCGTAGTAGTGGTTGTAGACGTTCTGCCGCTCCCCGCTGCGCACGATCACTTCTGCAACTTCCTTCCGCTGGTGCTTGTTGAGTCGTAGCTTCTGTACGAGGTGGTCCGCGCCCTCGCAGTCCGTTGCCGCGTGCAGGGCCACGAAGATTCGCTGCCGGACTTCGGTGTTGAACCCCTGCTCTCGCGCCAGCTGCCAGAGATCGGGAATGCCTAGGCCGTCGTCCAGTTGCGTGATAGTCTCGTCGGCTAGGCCGTCGTCATCGTCATCGTCGTCCCGCTTCTTGTTGGCGGTATTTTTCTCCTGGCCACTTTGGTTTCCCAGCCAGCTGGCCCCCACAAGCCACCATTTGCCCTGTGTTTCCGAGTCCCGCATATCCTCAAGACCGACGCGAAGCGGCTGCACGTCATGGCTCCCCTTGAGCGTGCCGATACGTTTCCGAAGCTGAGTCCGCTGCTCGGCAAGGTCCTTATTCCTCGCGACGGCCCGAGCTTTGTTGCTCTGTAACTTCTTCATCTCGTCGATCATGAACCTGGTCCTGACTGACATGTCCTTCGTCGTATTCGGTTGTATGTGATTGACGATGTCTCGCAGCGCTCGTGGATCGTCGCGCCTCAGAGAAGGCCCGCAAAGCTGAATGAGTCTGAGCAAGAGCTCCGTGTTGAGCTCCGACAGGGTTTTGAGAAACAATCGGACGTAGTCGAAGATCAGATTGCAGCCGATGACTTGCATATTGTAAAGCTCGGCGAGTAGTGAAATTAGATGCTTGGATCCGGCATCCGACTGGTCCCCCGAGGCTGCCGCAGAACGCTTCTCTAATGTCTCGACAAGCTGCTGCAGGAACTGAGCACTGATGGCCACGCCCATGGTTTTATGCACGGCGGCAATGAACCCGGCTATCATGGTGAAGAACAAGTCTGGTCGCTTCTCTGGAGAACAGACGAGCGCCATGATCAGATCCACGAGGGTAGAAGTAACGAGCTGTCTTGGGTTCGTCTGGTACAAGTCAGCGATATCCTTGAGAATACCCGTCATGTTGTCGCTTGTGAGTCGGTTAATCAAACCCTGAATACGCCTTTGTAGTTGCGCTTCCACTTGATCATTCGAACCAGACTTTTTGCGCAGGGAAGGTGGCACGTATTTGGCAACATTGGTGTTTGGCGCAATATATGGGTTTTCTCGTTGCGATCTAACCGGTTCTTCTTCCCTCGCATCCTCGTCGACTTCGGAAAAGCCTTCAAACTCGTTGTCGCCATCGCCACCATCGTTAGATTCTTCTTCTTCGTCTTCTTCATCTTCCTCGATGTCGAGGCTATCTGTATATTCCTCGTTCTCATCTCCGTTCTCAATTCCGTCCTCGGCCGTGCTGTCTGCACTGTCATCATCGTCGACGGCAACAGTCGCACTGTCACCAGCGGCTACAGCTTTGGCTTTCCGTCTCTTCTGGGCCAACCACTCGTCAGCCTCCGCCTTGCGTTTGCTCTTGGACAAAGGCCCTTGCTCGTCGCCACTACCCATCCCGTCCAGACCTTCCAGTAAACCGCCAAGGCCGTCCTCATCAAAAGACTTTGGGAGTTTCTTTTTGCCTTTCAGGCCAAGTTTCTTCTCAAGTTTTGCGATTTCCTTCTCGTCTTCGGCTATTTTTGCCATCTCTGACTTGGAGAGTCTGGGATTTCTGGGCTGTTTTGATTCAATCTCCTCCTCTTCCTCGTCGTCGTCGTCGTCCCCTTCCACACCCCATCCTTCTATCTCTTCATCATCAACATCAAAGTCATCCTCGTCGAGCTCATCATCACTGCTAAACGGAAGCCCGTTGTCCTCGCGCTGCTGTGAGTGCTTCTGAGGAAGTGAGGTAGATTTATGAGTGGATGGCGTGGATGGCGTGGATCGGCGAGGCTGCGAGCCCCTGGCGTGTCTCTTCTGGACGCGGGCCTCCTTTCTCTGCTCTTTTCTTGAGCGTTGACGTTTGTTGCGCCCTGAGCTTCCTTGCTGGATGTTCAGTTCTTGAAGTAGAGAGGATGGGAGTGAGAGTTTTCGCTTTGCACTGGCCATGGTGAATGTTTATAAATGGAATTTCAGGTTAATTAGAATATATGTTAGATGAGCCCTTTGTTATTCATGATGCTTAACACGCAAAGTAAGAGGTCTTATAAGTTTCTTTTTTAGTGGTTCTTTTTTTTCTGGGTTGGTATGCACTAATTAAAGCGTCTGAAGAGGTACCTAAACTACAATGACCCCACATTTAAAGCTACATACCTACCTACATGTAGAGAGGTACACATAGGTGTTATCCTCGAGACTGTTGGTACTAAACAGACATATAATAATGCTAATATAATACCTACAAGTGGTTTTAGAAAGATGTTTGAATTTGGATTGGAAAAGAAGTGTACTAAGGTCACACATAATCATAATAGTACCTCATAGGCACAGGCTTCGAGGCAATTACACTCTGTCCAGTGCTGCAGTATGGTAGGTGCCTTAAACCTAGATAGTACCGTACGCTAATAGCTAAGACCCCGCCGATACTTTGTATGGGGAGGAGGAGCCCACAGTTTCGTTGTCCACTCTCCACCACCTTCAACTACTAGGATATTTATACAACTTGAACTATCTACTACATGTATCTACCTGACCAACATAACCTCCCGCCAGGCAAATTGTTTACGCCAAACGTCGTCAGCCGTACTAAACTGCTACATCTTCTGCAGGATTAGTCATTCGCCATGGGTCTCTTGAGCAATGACGAGGTACCTCTCACATCGTTCCTGATTTGGATTCGCATACATGCTTTTATATTTCAACTTATTCGCTAACTAGCATGGCCCGGGATATTAGTTTTTCGCAAAGCTCGCCGAGCTCTTCGACTCGCGAAAAGGCAAAGACCACGGATCTATCGTCCTGACACAGAAGAGACGTACGCTATCTATATCTAACACCATGCCCAACGCCGTCCCCAACGCCGTCCCCAACACGAGCCACCCGCGCAGACAAAGCTGACAAGACCAACCGATTCAAGTATCCTACGCCCAGCCGGCTCCCGACTCGGCCGACGAAACAGTCCTCCCAGATCTACATCCACCCCGACCCCTCCCCGTCCTCATCCGCGCCACGAACGGCAAGGGCAAGGAAGCTCGCAAGGCCAAGGAGAAGGTCAAGCTGTCAACCGTCGTCGACCCCGACGCCCTCCCCGCCTTCTTCGAGAGATACGCTGAGATCTGCAAGCTGGGCATGGGATCGCTCAAGCCGAGAGATCGGAGCAAGCGGAAGGGCAAGGCGAAGAAGAAGAACAAGGCTGCTGCGACTTCCGCATGAAGAAGCGCGGAAACATCACATCCCGATGCTTCACGGCTCACGTGTCATGATGACCTGTGATACGAGAGGGAGGGTTTATGTTCTTCGACCTCGCCATATTGCTCTAGTGGCTCCCATCAGTCTAGGTCGTCACTACGCTTAAGAAGCAGAGGAGCTGTGTGAGACGGGATATATCGGCCCTGCCGATCACATCAAGCGCACGCGCGCTGATAGCCACAGCTTCATTTCTATGCGAAAGGCGTGATGGAATACGTCAAGTTTTTCTCGAGACACCGAACCGTGTATGCCAGAATTACCCATCCAGCTTGGATAGAAGTGCATCCATACTAAACGACCACCTCCGCAACCTTTTCGGCTAGGTCCTAGGGCCTCGCTTCCACCCGCCGAGCCGAGAACAGGCACAATATCAATAGAGCGCTGCTGCTTGTCTATAGATATTTCTAGAAGACGTAGCAATGAAAAAAAAAAAAAAAAAAAAAAAAAAAACAGGATCAAAGTGCATACTACTTGAACTATAAAGGGATGTGAAGGCCCTCACTAATATCCTCTTCTAACCTAGCTGGTGTAATCGAGATTATATCACTCCTCAACATAGCCAGCATAGTAATTCCTTCTGAGTTAACCTCATTTTTCTTCCTCATCTCATCATCACACCTCAACATCACTAATTGCAAAGTGTCGCCTCGGCTATGCCCCGGGGGGGGGGGGGGCGGGGGGGGGCGGGGCGCGGGCGGCCGGGCCGCGGCGGGCCGCCGCGCGGGCGCAGGGCGCGCGCCGGCCAGCCGCCGCCGCCGCCCGCCC
>MU396794.1:0-68456 GCA_022578855.1 Nemania serpens | reverse complement strand
CCCAAAAATACTATTTTGTTTTGGCGGCGTGGCCGAGGCCCCGCACCCCCCCCCCCCCCCCCCCCATGTCTCTACGAGCCTCCTCCCCAACTCATATCTTTCCCTCCCCTCCACCAAGAGCATCCCTGACACACCACATGCAGGGTCTGTCTCCGTAGGTTCCCGACGTGCCTCGCGCGCAATTTTAAAGATCTAGACCTAGACACATAGCACGTGCAACCGAGCGCCATGTGATGCTCGCTGTGATACCTGTCGAAAAGGCTGTATGCTCGCTATGTGGATTATAGATCGTAGTATCTAACAAAAGAAGAAGAAGAAGAAGAAGAAGAAGAAGAAGAAGAAGAAGATTTTAGTAGCAGAGAGCACAGGTACCAGATAAAAAAACACGCCACACACTCTACGGTAGTCAGCCGCACGCTCGAGGGGAATCCCCCTTTCTTCCTTTTTCTTTCCAAGGGCGAAGAGAAGCACACAAGACCTCTCCTCCGCCAGGCACGTAGTAGAAGACATTGAAAAGCAAGAATCCCGCTCGCGCCGGACAGAGAGACAAGATGCACACACATGTATACACGTACACACAAGACCAAGCCCCCTCCCTACTGGCAGTATGGGGTGCAAGTCGTGCGGAAGTTAACGATAGTCACGCGTAGTCCAAGGCATTACCTGTGTTTGTTAAGCGTGTATAACTCGTCCGCAGATCAAGCGAGTCCGACCTCGAAGAGCAGACAGCCAAGCGGATGGATCATGAGGTCAATGGTTGATGAACGCCTAGTAGACAACTCGGCTTAGTCTTTGACTACCTACGTAGACGTGTGGACGAACTAATCACGCTCCACTACTTGCTATCTTGCTTCATCCGTGTATAAATAAGAATAGCACCAGACACGAGTGTCCATAGTGCTGGACATTAGGGGCTGCTCGGGAGCACTCTAACAGTATTATTTACTTGATATATGACGAAAGCTACCCACACTTGCACACCATGAGTCCAATCATCATGCCTTAGGAAAATGATGCTATTCGACATACAATCTAGTTTAAGCGCATCCTCATCTACCCCTCATGCCGCACCCAGGGTGCCAACTGCTCAACTTTTATGTTTGTTTTAAGGTTGGCGAGAGTAGTTCAACCCAACAGAAAAAGAGACTAGGAAAAAAAAGAGGAAATTTTAGAATACCCGCAAACCCTCGACCTAAGCATTTTGGTTGCGTGAGCCCCATTGGACCCCAAGTCGATGCAGTAAACAGGTGCGCCTTTTCCATCCCGTCCAGTTACATAGCGGCGAGCGCGCTGCTTGCCCCCTGAAGTATTGGCATCTGGTAGTAGCACCCCCTCAACTGCACCTTATCAAAAGCGGTCGAGTGTGTCGGAGAGAGCTACCGAATAAAAAGAAACCCGGGAAGGAGAATGGGGGGGGAGGGAGAAATCATGAATACGGTAATACACGTGGGTAGCAGTGGCAGAAAGCGAGCCGGCCGTGACGGTAAGTCTCAATGAGTAAGAACCGCCCTTCCACGATTCTGAGGGGGTTTGTAGATTGGAAAAATTCGTCCCCTTGAAGAACTGACGTGAGGGAGAGATGGTGGGTCCTACATCATCTGTTCCTGTGAGAGGCCCCCGTGGGCGTCCGTATCCATGCTGTCGCCACCACCTGGTGTTATATACTTGACGTAGCTCAAACCTAGTGGGCGGCCCCCGTACTGATAGCCTTGGAACTTGGTGATCGACGTTTCAGCAGTTGTCTGGCTGTCGAAGCGGACGACGCCGGTTCCTCGGGAACGACCACTCGGCTCATATTGAATCTCAGCTTGGTCCACCTTTCCGATAGTGGTAAACAACTCGACAAGATCCTCGTTGCTGGTAGACCAGGGAAGCTGGAAAACATAGTTAGCGCCAGACTGAGCCAACAAGCTATTGTCGGGGGACTGAAATACTCACGTTACGGACATAGATAGTATCGCTCGGGTCAGTGCCAGAGGTGGCGTAATCAGTGAATGGGTTTGGTGCAGCGGCGGTGGCGGCAGCGGTATTTTGTTCGTATGGCCCGCCTCCAACACTTCCACTTCCACCGGTACTACCACCGCCATAGCCACCACGGCCACCGCCGTAGCCTCCAAACCCACCACGGCCACCACCAAAGCCGCCGCGACCGCCGTACCCACCGAAGCCGCCCCGGCCGCCGCCAAAGCCGCCTCTACCGTATCCACCGCCGCCTCCAGCATTGGCAAAACGGTCTTCACGAACTTCCAGCATGCGGCCTTGCCATTCGAAGCCATTGAACTGTTGGATAGCACTACGAGCATCATCGGGAGACTCGAACATGACAATTCCAGAACCTTTAGGCCGACCATCTGGACCGAGATGGACATCGGCACGAATTACGGCGCCGTTTCGAGCTGTATACGTTGTTTAGCCATCGAGTACATCAGGAAGGGTGGGTGGTGTTCGAACCTGCTTGGCGGAATAAGTCTTTCAGATCTTGCCAACCCACAGTGTATGGAAGCTATACATGTAGTTAATATCATTGCGGATGTCAAGAGATTAGCGACGGAGGAAAGGGGAAAGACAAACGTTGGAGATATAAAGCTGGCGGTTACCACCACCCATACCACCACCACCACCACCCATAGCGCCTCCATAGCCGCCTCCGCCTCCGCCTCCGCCTCCACCTCCGCCGGCGCCACCGCCGCCGGCATAGCCACCCTGCATACCACCACCACCGAAACCACCGCGGGCCCCGGTCGATCCGATGAACCGTGGTTCCGCCTCCCGATCCTGTTTCCATCCTCAGCACGATATCAAATGAGTTCTTCCCCGGGAAAATCTTACTTCGCGTACGTAGACAAGTCGGCCCATCAGATTTTGATTGCTAAGAGTGGCCACGGCCGTTTGCGCTTGCTCCCTCGTAGCATATTCCACAATTCTATGATTTAAATCAGTTTGGAACGTCAGAAGGGCCACCGCCTTTGTGTGGTTAACCAGCGTAGAATATATAACTTACCCGCATCCCTACATGAACCCATGGGCAGAGGTCCCAACCCGTCAATCCATCAATCCCAACAGAGGCCAGAGGAGAAAAAAACCAAAAGAAAACCAGCCATGAATCACGTGTAAAAGCCCACCTTCGACATTCCATTCGGAAGCTGCAAAACATCGGCGAAGAGAACCTCTCCGGCTAAGCAGTATAACACTCATCAGTCGGGTGCTCTTAACGCCACTCGTAGCTTCTTATTGGTAGAAAACTCACCCTGTCGCATAAAATCCTTAAGATGATGCCATTTCACGTCGTAGGATAAATTGCCAACGTAGACACGTCGGTCCTGCTGTGAGGCATCACGAATGTTGCTCATCATCTGCTCACGTGCCGCAGCGCGCTCTTCGAACGATCGTGGGGGTGCGGATCCAAATCCCGATCCCGTGCCTGATCCTCCAGCCGGGGCTCCAGCGCCAGTCATGGGCGAACGCGAGCGCCTATCACCTCTGCGATATTCGTCTCGGCTTCTAGACCGGCTCCGAGGAGTGTAGGAACGACGTCGACCTGAGCGACCTGGACTCCTAGATCGGCCACGGCGGGGTGAGCGAGATCTTTCGCGCTGTGGCTTGATGTTAGAATATCGCCAGTATTATTTGGTGCTCTTTTGCAATGTTTGTGTGATATAACAGGGCAACGCATTGGAATTAGCTTCTACCAACTATGCAAAGAGACAGGAGGGCAGGGGTCAGCCCGTCTATGCTTGAGCACTAGGGTAGTACCGGATTGAGCAAGTGGATCGCCCAAGCCGGAAGGGAAATGAAGGGATGAGAGTTCTGTGCCGTCGATACTCTGGTAGATCTCCTTCGAGCAAGTATTGGGCAACTGCCATCAATCAACCCGGCACCCACCCGCCACGACCGCAATTGAAGTAGGAGCAGGGGCAAGATTGAAACACATGACCTCGAGAACCAGCTACTGAGCCGCAAAGGTAGGCTACCTTATTTGGTTTGAAACTTGGCCCTCGGTGATGCTAGTACCTACAGCCTAGGCATACGTAAAATGTTGAAGGGGGAGAAAATATCGAAAGAATAGCGACAATTATCACTACTGTAGTTGGACAAAAAAGAACATCAAGACTTACTGGGCGGTAGGTGTCTCCGGAATCAGCTGTTGAGATTTCCAGGTTAGATATTAGGTCTCAGAAGCGAACAAGCAGGAAATCAATCCAATGTACAAGAAAAGTGTGATGTTTCTTGAGGTAATCAAAACAGGTAGGAAGAATAAAGGCGCTGCTAACATCACGGGCCGTTCTTGCATACGGGGATCAAGAAGATCAGACCCGTCAGTGGATCGGGAAAGGGGGGAAAGGTTCAAATGGTGGGGGAGAACGAGGGGATGATTGCATATAAAAGGAGAGACGGGTGTGCGTCTAGAGTGGCAGACGATAGGAATGAGACAACGGGCGTCGGGTTGGCTGGGGAGAGCTTCGCGGGTAGTAGAGTGAGAGACGCTGATTGGACGGGGTGGGAGAGCGCGTAATACGGTGGTGAGTGGGCGCTGCTGCTACCACGGCAAACCCCAGAGGTGCCTACGCAATAAATGGTAGGCCACAGAGGTAACACGTCGAGTGGTAGGCAATTGACTTTGCATCCCTCGAGCATGCGGCAGAGGGAAGGGCAGGATTGGTGGTAAGCCAGCCGGTGTTATGCTCGTGGCCAGGTAGGGCGGGATTAACAACGGGGCTTGTGTATGTGAATGCAGGAGGAGTATGTAGGTTATGTACGTGTACGGTTATAGTTTCCAGATGCGCAATGGAGGCCGGCCAGCGGGGGGGGAGACGAGGTATACGGGAGAGACAGAGGGCAGTGAAAGGGAAAGGGAAAAAAAGAAAGGCAATAATACACACAGCTGTGTTCTCTGTGCTTGACGGATCAAGTCGGAGCCGCTCAAGGAGCTGAGAGTCATAGGTAGATTGAAGAGCTGGCAGGAAAAGCAGGTATGAATGGAAAGAAAATTGTAGACAATGCTGACGCGATACGATGTGGGATAGCCGGTCGATAATCCGATGCAGGCAGGACAAGGGGCAAAGGATGGAGGACAAAAAGAGCTGTGTTAAAGAATAATGCAAGACTTACCCATGGTAGTAGTAAGGTTGATAGGAGGCTATGATTTATTGTCCTACTTCGCTGCCTTTGAAAGGAGAGAATTTTTTTTCTTTTCCCTAAACAGTAACAGACTCTGGGAATATGACAGCACCAATAGCGGCGCTCGGGTTGTGTAATCTGTATGGAGGGGTGAGTGAGCCTTCAGAAACGACAAGGAGCCGGTCGTTATGCGAGTGTTGGGGGAGGACTGGGACTAGAGAGAGAGCAGGGCAGGGCAGGGCTTCTTCTGTGCTGTGGTTTCGCTGTGGTTGCTGAAGGGTAAACAGGTACCACAGGTACCTTGGACGATGCATGAGAAAAGCTGTATGCGCCGCTGCGTGTTTCTATGACGGTGCGCCGCCATGCCCCTGTACATATCGTGTGGCTCGCCATGATTCTGCACGGACATGCATCGGGATTGGGGGCCATCCAGCCTGGCCCCGACAGGCAAGAAACAGAGACAGTAACTCTGACAGCACCCGTGACAGCAACAGAAGGTACGGGCTAGCTATGAGCTGGCTATGGCAGCCTGCCTTAGGTCCCAAGGATAGGTAGGTATGTACCTAGGCAGATCGTGGTGCCATGGTTGCGGAGGAGCTGGGCGAGGAGGATATGGGGAGCACAATGCGAGCACGGGCAACAACGGCAGAGCACACAATAAGGCTGGCCGGGCGGAGCGTAGAGACAGATGGAGTTGGAATGAATTGGACTAGGATAGGATGGGTGGGTGGACGATGATGGGTCTCTCTCTGCAAGGCAACACCAGCTCGGGTGGTTTCTAGAGACCCGCAAGCACTGGAGGCGCCCAGCTCGTATGGATGGATCTGAGTGAATAGCATGTATATGCTAGACGTATGGGCAGTGTGTGTGCGTGTGTGTATGTATGTGCTAGCATGTGCAGTGAACGAGGGCGGATCATGGATCATGCAGACGAAGGCAGGAAAGCCGGGCGCATATGCGACCTCGGATAAGGCCGTTCGGTGCGACTGGACGTTGATGGAGTAGGAGTAGGAATAGCAAGCAAGTAGGCAGACGTACGTACCTGAGAAAGGCAACCTTGTGAGGCAACCAAGGCGATGCGCCAGACAGAGGTGATGGCGATGAAGTACCGCAGGAGACACAACAAGCTAGAGCAAAACAGATCAGAGTGGTAGTTGCACACACAACACCTCTGAGCTTCGTTTGCGATCCGTGATCCTCCAATCGGAGAGGGAAACGAGGGACTGGACAAGACAACGACGAGCACTCTCCGTCCGTGACAAGATACCTAGGTATGTAGGCAGGTAGGTGTAGGTAGGTAGTTCGGGGTTAGGGAGGTAACGATAGGGGAAAGACAGCAGGTAGGTGGTGACGGAGACAGGTGATGTGATGGTGGGCGGGCGAGGCTTGTTGTTACGTCAAGTCAGCCAGTCCATGCAGTCCAGTCAGTCAAAGTCAAGTCAAAAGTCAAAACCAGACAGCGAGCAGAACAGAAGCTAAGCAGCTAAGTCAGGTACTCAGATAGCTTTGCTTGCCTGCTGGTGGTGGTGCTATGGAGGTAAGATTGGCTGGAAGGTAGATAGGTAGTTTTGTGCGTCGTCCTTTTAGTTTCGTCCCGACTCCCTCTTGTTCTGCAATGGAGAGAAAAAAAAAAGTATACTGCCTGTACAGAGTTGTCTTGTCAGGCTGACACGCGCCGCAAGAGGGCGAACACGAAACAGCTGTTCAGGGGTCGACGAGTAAGACGCGTCAGATCCGTTAGTACAGTGGTGTATACCGTGCCGGTCTAGACTCAAGACACGGGACTAAAATACCTACTAGGTACCTAATTAGACTCCTGCCTTGTCGTAGGACGATGCAGCCTGGCAAAAACGGCAATGCGTGAAAATTTGATAACACGACCAGACTGGGAATTCCACGGAGCATAGATGCGTTGGAAAATAATGGGGACATCCCCAATTAATTCTACTAATGTGTACTTTCCTAAAGTCTAACATGATAGGCTACATGTATGATATAGGTACTTATAACTTACTTACTAAGTACCCGAGGTACGTACTTACCTTACAGGTGGCTGGTACCTGTTCGTTCATTGATGCTCATCTACATAGTGGCAGTACATACAAGTCGAGGTACCTATGTAGGCAGTACTTGGGTAGCCTCATACGGCCTACAAGATCCAAATGCACGTACCCCCTTGCGTACATGTACCGTTGCTGTTGGTGCCAAGCGAGGAAGAGAATTGACCTATCAGCTCGCATACCGGTTACAATGGTTCAACATCTTGCAGGTTCAGGGACCCGCATGCCTGCATGTATGTACCTAGGTACTCCAGAGAGATGCTCTCTAACAAGTTTAGTTGCGATGGGGCCACAATGCGCCTCGACAGCTAGGTTCGAGTTGCGACTTTTCTAGGTCGATACTTCGTAGCTCCATTAGTAATACTCCGTTTGTACGGGTATATATGGGAAAAGCATGGCTACAATGGTTGCTCTTTCACAATGTAGAGCTCATATTGCTCTCCTAAAAGACAGTTATAAGTCCCTTCATATGTGTTGAATTTGAGGTTATGCCTACCAAGCTTAAGCACTTACATGAGACATGGCTTGTGTATTGCTGCAGTGCAAATCGAGGTCGAATAGCTAATGTACAATTTTGGTCTTGTCCTGGACAGAGAGTAAAACAAGTAAACGCCACGTAATGAGTAGGATTACTGCAATATATTCTAGGTAACCCGATTTTGTACCATAGTTGTCTCATTCTCTGTTGTAGGTCTCTCCCACTGCCTATCCTAGAACTTCAAACTTCCATCTGTGTGTGTTCAGTGTGCTGATCATCCCGGTCACAAACTAATCTGTATACCCATGCATAAAGATGGGTTGGGGCTACGTATTTTATAGTGGCGGTTGGCCTTGGAGATCTAACCAACAGTGCTAGGTAAGAAAAAGTGGCAGGTATAGGGGCTGATGGTACATCGTGCGGCCGACTCTTGATAATTCTCGTCTATGTGAGTGTCTTCATACATACTGGGAGCATGAAGTCTATACCTACCTACCGTACAAAGTAGACATTCGTGTTTCTTTCTTCCTTGGGTGATAATTACCGTAACTCACATACCCAACAGCTTGATCAAATACATACCACCACTGAGCATGAGTCTTGGTAGTTGTTGGGCTACGAACATCAGGTGTTCACCGACCTATTCATGGTGGTATTCAGGGATGGCTTCCAAAGTTAAGGACGAGGTGTGTCTTGCAGAATACTGCATGTTGAGCCCACCATCACCCAGATGCGCCTAGTTAGCTCTACATACAAGGAATAATGCCGATTCCCCAGGCTTCCAGACCACGGCAACGGATACGGTAATGAGTAGTACCTAGTCTGTTTATATTATCGATATGTGAAAGATGGCACAATTATTATTGGCCCCTTAGCTCTAACCACGAGAGTTACAATAACACGGTTGGCCTTGTAATTAGTAGGTTAATGTATTTTTGTTATTAGTTGAATCCTACGGCCGTGTCTCGTTGTCTGCTGGGTCTAATTGAGCTGGTTCTAATCGGGATGGGATGTAAGTGATGAATGAGTCACTACCGAACCCATTTCATCAGATACTGCGTAGCTGATTCACTTGTCGCTACAAAGTGGTGTTGCTTGTATCCTGTGTGTATAAGCAGCTGTCATAAGCGATATATACCAATACGTCCACAAAAGAATTCTCGACTAGCTAATATTGGCTATATGTAAGAGCCAGGCGCCACGAAGATCCAGTGGCTTTTGCCTAAGCTAAGTAATATCGTGAATACTATTCACCGGTTATTTACCACCAGGATACCTGAAGATGGTGGACCGGTGTGCTGTCGTTCGTATTTGTTCTGGACGAGCACATGTATTTCTTTTTGCGGGTTACAATGTAATAGGCAATTTCGTCTGGCTACACTGTCATCGAGGTGCTGGCCCCTTTTTCGTCGTAAGCATTAGTCATTACACGTCGAAAGAAATGGTCTCCCATCTTTCAATGTTACAAAAGACGACCCGAGTTTCAGTTTGAAGAGAAGTACGAGCTTGGAAAAGGGGCAGGCATATTTCAAATGCGCTAGCATCAGGTAGGTGTACTTAGGAACAGAATCCAAGAGGCTGAGCTAGATATGCAGGGCTTTTCATTAACGGCACACCGCTGGGACAACTAACTAAGTTACATACTGTACTACCAATGATAACTAATACCAAGAATGTGCACAGTCCTGTAGGATGCGGTCTAATACCTCCTGTTATTGGGCCTATGTGTCTTGCTGTAGTACGAATGTAAAGGATGACTCGCTCGAGAGAAGGCAAAGGAATAGGTAGTCCGTTCCCGGCTCCTGACAAGTGGAGGCAGAGAGGTATTCAAGCAGGCCCGTGGCGCCCTGTAGTAGCATCGCTGTGTTCAGCCACCCCCGGAAGCATGCTGACTACGGGACAGCAATAAAGCCGAAGAGAAAGGTTGCCACCTAGACACTGCGAAAGAGTCGCTCAATGGAAGATGGGTTGTCTGCCCCCTGATGCTCGATGTATGGTTGGTTCATCTGCAAGAAGAGGTCGAATCTGCAACCCCAGCCTGCATGATACATTGCACAACTTGTCAGTTGCATAACCACTATATCTCAACTGCACATTCGGGCCAATAAGTAGTTTCCCTGGCCCGGCTACACGCGATAGCTGCGGCAAAGGAAAAAAAATAAAATCAAAACTCCTCTCAGCGAGTCTGTGGTGTGTCAGTCCCAAATGGGCACCTCGCCCAATCTGAGCTGTAAAGACCAGGTCTGCAATATGGTATTGCAGGTAGATAATTATTCGAGGCAACGGAAGGCAAAAGCGGGAGAACGTTAGTCACTCCACAATACCAAAATAAGGGCGATCTTACCGCCGCGAGGCAAATCAATCCCCGTCACTCAAGGGTTGCTTGGCTGTTATAATCGCCACCCCTGCTTAACTATCTCATTGAATGACCACCATTGGAGCCTTATAGGTATTCCGTTGATTATGTACTAACACTGAATCGGCCCAGAATATTCGTTGCCGAGCAGTGTCTGATCTGCCTGGGCCAAGGGCCTCAGGAGCATCTGTCTTGATCAGTAGAAGGAGGGATACTGCTACGCTCAATTAAGGACCACGGGGAAAACATCCGGAATCTAATGGGCAGACTAGGTAGCGGTAAGATTGTATGAAGGCAGCAGTGGTACCCAAGAAGACCGCATCTGTAGAAGCTGACACCCTGGTACGGCTGTGCCACAGATTTAGGAACTTTTACCGATTTTCGAATTGGCGTCATTGTCGGGACCCTATTTATCACCGAACATGGGACGCGGCCTATCAGGGACGTCCCAACATTGTGAAAGGAGGCGTTTGACGGAGATCAGATACGGCCCACCCCTGCTCTGGGTTCGATCCCAGGCGCGCAACATCATCCTCATAACAAAAAAGGGGAGCAACGTTCAGTCACAAGGAACGTTAGTGATCTTGAAGTTCTCGTTGTCAGTGTCCCCGCTAGCCGTTCAAGATGTCGTGCAAGTAAGAAAAATAAGAGACAACAAAAACCCGGGTATTTTCCACGGGCCATTCCGTAGCTGCACAGCAGGCGAAAGCAGGCAGACATGCGAGGATGCTGGACCGAGGATCGAGATTCCTTGTTGCTCATTGAAGTACCAAGGTCAGAAGAGTGTTCACTCCTCCGAACTTAGGTATCCAGTGGCTCAGCTGGCAGAGATTCGCAATACGACTCGATCTTTCAAATAAGGGCCAACATCTCATCAATTCCCCATACGGTTTGTTGAACGTGTGCCAAAAGCCCTTTGATGAGGTAGGTAGTCTAGGTACTGGACGGGAGAAAGCCGGTTCCCTGTGAAGATGCGTCGCATGAAGGTTAGTTGCGACATTTCAATGCCCCGTGTGATTGACAAGCATTCCATCTTGCCTCTGTGCCAATCGCATTGTCGAGCCAGGCATATCAGTACGTGTTGAGTCACCTCACTTAGCCCTAGTCCACCTCAATCACACAAAGGATCCCTACCTCAACCTGCTAGCCGAGACTCTGAGGAGAGGACGGGCTAGGTACATCCACTGTTGATAGGAAGATAGCAAAGGTAGATACTTCGTAGGCTGGTCGAGTTAATTGATAGTGATGAATCCAAGTCAATAGTGAGGTTAAAAGATATCGACAGATATCTCCTCTAGCAACGAATCTAGTCATCCACGCATTTATCGGCTAGGCCAATCGAAGGATGACTTGTCCCCGATCCGTTTGTTCCTTGCAGGCAATGAGTCATCTAGGTAGGTAGGAGTCGTCGGTCGCTTAACTCGGGGTCTGTCGACTGATGCAAGGATGAGGCTGCAAATTCTGAAGTGATTATTTGGTTATTTCTTGCAGAGAATAGAGAAGATTTTGTATCATGAATATAGCCTTTGTCGGACGGGAATGCATGATGGGACCAGGGCGCCTCCTACCTTCCCTACCTAGGTTAAGTACCATGTACCTAAGTGTACATTTAGATACATACCTACAGGTACTTGAGTTCACATGACGAACAGATTAGGTCCTTGCACTTTATCGCAGAACCTTGCTAGATGTGCAAAGTACCAGAAATTCAATCCCCTAAAAGGGCCTAATTCATACATGTAGGTACCTCAACAGTTATGTAAAATATCCAAGTAGGTACCTACTTACTTTCGTATCGAACATACAGACCAACGTTTGCGATTTTGAGCTTTCCCATCTCAACTATCTCAACGATCGACAAGACATGGCCGCCACATCCACTCACTCACACAAATAACTACCCACGTCATCTACCTACGGAACCCGTATACATACTTACATACCCGCACGCACACATATACGCAGAGACGTAGGTAATACATCACAATGGCGCCATCAAGGGCCCTCGCACCCCTAGCACCGCTCCGCCGAGCGCGCGTCGCGATGCCGATCACAATCCGGCCGTCCCCGTGCCCATCCCCGAGCCCGAGCCTCCGCCGGCTCTCCTACCATTCCTACGACCACCCGTCCCCCGCCGCTGGCGTCTTCAACCCCAGCGAGCAGGCCATCCTCGCCGCCGCCTACGCGCACGTGCCCGAGCACGGCTTCACGCGGCACGCCCTGTCCCTCGGCGCCCGCGACGCCGGCTACCTCGACGTCAGCACGAACCTGCTCCCCGAGGGCCCCTTCAGCCTCATCCGCTACCACCTCGTGACGCAGCGGGAGGCCCTCGCGCCGCGCCGCGACGCCGTCTTCGAGGACGCGGGTGCCGCCACCGTGCCCGCCCGCGTCGAGCGCTTGACGTGGGAGAGGTTGTTGGGGAACCGGGACGTGAACCACCGGTGGCAAGAGGTACGGCGGCCAGACCAATTGGCTGACTGACTGACTGACTAACTGACTGACCAACCTTCCCTCCCTCCCAGGCCTTAGCAATAATGGCCCAACCAAGCCACGTCCCCGCCTCCCTCCACGAGCTTGCCCTCCTCGCCGACGAAATACACTTCCAGGCGGGCGACACCGCCGTCGACCCGACTTGGTACACGAAGCGCGGCGGCCTGTCCGTGATCTACGCCTCGTCCGAGCTCTTCATGACGAACGACCGGTCACCTGGCTTCGGCGAGACGCGCGCCTTTCTGCAGCGCCGCCTCGCCTCGGCCGGCAGCCTGTCCGGTGCCGTCGGCAACGTCACGCAGTGGCTTAGCTTCACTGCCTCCGCTGGTGTGAATGTGTTGCGGAGTAAGGGCGTTAGGATATGACTGAGATGGGAAGGAGTCGATCATCTGGGAGACACTGTATGTTGTAAAACTGTTTGCAGACGATAGATAGTCTGTGTAGAAAGGGTGTCACGCGCCGCTCGATGGGCTTGGCTACAGCGTGCACACCATCTGTATTAACATCACTGCGGCAGGTTCTTAAAAGACATACGCATCAAATATGTATGGATAGACACGTCGACAGTACCTGATTACGCATCAGATAGACAGACACTCCGCTATCCATAAACCCATGTCGTTGCGTTGCAGCATTGGGCCTCTTAGTCTACAGTATCTGCTCTATGCCCACGCCATTTTGCCAGAAGCTCGTCAAAAAAGCTGTAAGGGGAGGGTAAAAGCAGCAACAAAAAACATGACCAGCCCAGACACCCGCCTGTCGTGGGCAACCCTCGACCGCCCGAACGCCAGTCTCCCAACGCCCAACGCCCACACAGCAAGGCATACTTGATTCACATCGGAAATCTGTGGAATAGAGAAGCAGGTCACGAACAGGGAATGAATTAATGTAACATCTCCGGGAGACGTTGTTGACGAGGATCCGTGAGCCTGCCAGCACGTTAGTAAAAAAGATAGGCTCTGCTGTTAGAACTGGCATGCATACCTGATGATTTTGACATCCTTGTCAAGCTTCGCCCTGCCCTCAATGGCATTGGGTGTGATCAGGATGAACTGTTTGCCCACGGATCGACGGGCGGCGCCGATCTACCCGTTTAGTTAGTCTCACGTTCACAATGTTTATGTAATAAATAGTGTGGATACTTGACATACAAGCATATTTGTGCTGATCGCACGGTTGACGTTATCCATGAACACGTCAAATTCGTCGAGGCAACGCAGCGGAGACCCCATGGCATCCCAAATAGCGAGAAGGAGACAGATGGACGAGAAGGATTTTTCACCGCCCGAAAGCGTCTTCGTGTTCCGTCCACGCCCGTTCTCCCGCGTCTTGTCAGGCTCAACGATGACCTCGAGCTTGCGGGCCCTGTGGTCGAGGAGGAGCTGACCCCTAAAACCACGTTCACTTAAAAGGTAGCCAAAGTTGCATCGCGCCTGCGCCGATACATGTCGTTGAAATTCTCGGTATTTTGCTAGACGGTCCATCAACGCCTTTTTCAGAGAATCCGACGTCATCTGGATATTCTTAACGCCTTCCTTGGCATCGCGGTACTCTTGGGTGGCTTGGGTGGCCCGAGTGTTGATCTGCTCCTCTGTAGCACCCATCTGCTGCTTCAACTTGCCGATCTGCTCACGAACGGAATCATATTTGCGCTCAATACTCTGGTATGTCTCGCCTTCAGGGATATGCACTCGCGTCGGCGCGATCTGGGTAGCTTGTTTGATATAGTCCTCAACATACTCAGCTTGGCGATCCCGGGAGCCCTCGGCCTGTACTTTTGCACGCTTGGCAACTTCGTGATTATCGTGGGACACATTCTTCTCACTCAGAGCAAGGGTTCTCGTCTCCTTGAGTCTGCCCACTTTGTCTTGTGCCTTGGATACCCGCGCCTTATGGTCCCGTGATAGCAATTTAGCGTTACTCAGCTCTTCTTTGAGCGTTTCGACACCCACATTCATTTCACGTTTCTTGATGGCTACTTCAGCAAACTGATTTCCGTAATGGTCTTTCTTCTCTTGCGCCTCTCGGAGATCATTTTTCAAACCTTGCAACCTATCATCGGTGCCGTCGAATTTGTCGAGTTCTTCCTCAATGCGGCGTATGGTAACCTGGGCGTTGGTGAGCTCCGTGCTTAGTTCTTGGCTACGGTGGCGGTGCTGAGCAACTGCGTGCCTGGCACGCTGGACTGCTTGTTCTGCAGTTCTTTTTGAACCTTCCAACTCCCGATATTCGGCCTGAAGTTGTGTCACCAGATCTTTGTAGTAACGGACTTGGCTGCCTTGATCCGTCTTCATCCTGGGCTTTTGTCCAACATAGGGAGTTATGGGAGATGTATTGAGGCTGCCACGGATATTTGTGATACGTGTGCCGTGACCTTTTTTCTTTTCCTGGAAGGCAAGGCATGCGCCTGAGTTTTGAGGAGGACCATCAAACATGACACTTTCCGCCTCGGCGCGATTTTCTATGAGGAGGGTCTGTTCAATCTGATTGTTAATGATCATATGATCGCGTACACGTTGGTCGTTAAACTTCAACACTCTTAGTATAGTATCGAACTTCGTATCAGGCTCTCTTAGATTGTTGAGAGATGCCTTCCCTATGAAGACAGGGCATCCTTGGATTCGTAATCTGTCCATGTGGGCCATGAGCCGCACCTGATCTGGCTTGCTCTCCACGATGAAACCATTTAGACTTGTCCCGAAGTACTTTTCAAGAATAGGCATCCACTGGGTCTTCGTGAGTTGCACGTGTGTTCCTAAGGGCCCAATGGGCTTTTGCGCAAAACCACGGTCTTCCTCGATAAGTCTGAGAAGCTGATGAGTCTTGTTGTCAAAGGCATCGAGGTGATCTCTTTGATTCTGGTCGAGTGCTCGCAAACTTGATTCTGCTCCTTGGATCTCACTTCGCTTCTGTGCAAGTAGTCCCGCTGGTTCTCTCGTGGCACTGGATGCTTCTTGTTCGCCGAGTTCCAGGGATTTCAGACCAGGTTTATGTTCTGCTATGGCCTCTTTGATGGTCTCTTCATGTTGACGGGCCTCGTCGAGTTCCTTCTGCTTCTTGGTAACTATTCCACCGTTCATGTTTTCGAGCCGCTGCTCTTCCTCGCGGATGGATTGCTCGTATTTCTTGACAGTCTTGGACCAATTGTCGAGGTTGCCACGCATCTCCCTCTCTTGAGCATGAAGTTCGACGACGGCCTGTTTGCCCGCTTCGTAGCGATCCTTCGCTTCCCGTACCACGTCTTCCGCTTGACTCTCTTCCTGGGTGATAGATTCCACGCCAGCTTCGGCTTGCTGGATCCGAGTGTCGATAGATTCAAGAGCATGGGCTTTCTCCGCTATCATCTGCTCCGTGCGGACAATTTCTTCTTGTGCTGCAGCAATAGCGCGTTCTTTCATTTCGAGGATCTCCTCCTGTTCCTGAACCTGAGCCCATGCTAACTGGTCCTGGTACACACGGGCTCTGTGGCGCATTTCGTGGGATTTGCTGGCGGCATCTCTCAATTTGACCGCCTTCTCGAATTTGTCTTTGAGATAGGCGAGATTCTCCTCGAGCTCAGTTAGCTTGCTCTCTTGATCTTCGAGATACTGGGTTAAAGTTTTATAATCGTCGTCGAGCTGTTCAAGCTGAGTACCCTTGACGAAGTATGAATACTTCATGGCAGGTGTGGCGGCGTTCAGAAACTGTCTTGCATTATCTTGCGATAACACATTGAGAGGGTTGTCGACCTGAAGGCAGTACCACTCGACAATGTCATCGACTTCGGCCTTTTTGGTGGATATGATCCTGCCAGTTGTCGATTTGACCTTGAAGCCGCTGGAGCCGGACTTGGTAAACCACCGCTCACAGATGATGGAGTCGCCGTACAGATCGGCCTTGTAAGCGTCCTCGCCTTGGTTCTTCAACCTGACTACCAGGCTTGCATGCTCGGTACCCTCCTTGACAAAGCTCTTTAAGCTACCGCCTCGGTTCGTGGCACTGGCCTTGCCACCGAGACACAGCGTGATAGCAGTCAGAACGGCGCTCTTGCCGCTACCATTCTCCCCGACAATGAAGTTTAGTAGAGGCCCGAGCTCAACGTGGAGCTTGACGTGGCACATGAAGTTGATGCAAGTGATGCTCTCGATAATGGCATTGTCGGCGGCATGGTTCTCGCCGATGATGGTGGGCCGTTCCTTTAGGCGCTGAGTCGCTCGTTGGTCGTCTTGTTCTGTGTGTTCTAGGTGCTTGAAGTTTTGGTCCCGTATTAGCTCGTACTGGGTAGCCGGGGGGGGTGTCGATCGGTCTTCGGCCTCGACCATAGGCTCGTCGCCGTCATGATCCGCGCCGACGGCGTCGTGGGATTTTCGACCCGGGATGCCCCTCGCACTGGCCCTCGCATTGTCGCTGGAGAGACGGGCCTTTTTCCGCTGCTAATCTCATCTCGTCAGTTCGTCCGAAAGGTTGCCCCGGTTTGCTAACACCCGACTAACCGTCTCGTTCCGAAGACTAGAGCTCGCCACGGTCTCGGCGACAGTGTACTCGTCGTTAGATGCGTCTTCGTTGAAGGCCGCACCGCGTGAGCGCTTGGAGGATGTTGCGGAAGGCATGTCGACACGAGACGACGAGGTTGAAAGGCGAGAATGGTAACAATGATTACTTGAGTGCAGGTGGCTCAGCCGACCGCATCGCGGATGAGGGAAGACAGCTTAAGAAATATTGGCAGCAATGTGTTCACACTCTCGGCGTAGCGTGGGGTGTGCTTCTGCGTCAGATATATCAGTCCGTAGCCGTGACTGGTGGTTGGTGACCTTGGTGATCAATATTGGGCCTAAACGCGTACCTACCTTATTTGAACGCGGTGAGACGCGGTGGGCGCTAACCATATTTGGCCTAAAAAGCACCATCTAACAGCGTCGTTCCCCACTAAAGTAGGGCGTGCAGTGAGGGAGGTATGAAAAGGTACAACACGCGAGAACATTAGGTACTTCCAGGTACTTTAGGTACCTGTTGGCTGTAGTACATGTAGGTACATGTAGATAGTTGCAACACTTGCGGGTTATCGGTTGTACTATATTTTACACATCGATTTTCTAAAGACATACGGATATAGGTATGTTTGTCGAGTATTCCACCTGCTCTTCTAGAATTAATTCTAGAATCTAAGTGTTCAGCGGTTTCTATCAGCAGATAAGGCGAAGTCTTCCTTCTGGCCCAAAACGAAGTCACAACTCTATACTATATGGCCCTCCGCTTCCTGTTCACACAGCGACGCTTCTAGAACTCGGGTATCAATACCACTATGTCGAAAATGGATGATCAAGAAGGACATGAGCCGTTTCCTCGGAGTCTACCCGACAACTGCGTCGAGTACATGCTGTTTGTACTAGATGATGTGCTTGACCCCCGTGGCTTGTTGGCCGAGCTAGAAAACATCCGCAAGACCGCCATGCAGTTGTGCGCCGCCACAACGAAGAACTACATATGGCAAAGAGATTGCTTCCAGCTCCAGATCAAGCGAGCGGACGGCTTGGTTTTCCTACATGGTACGACAGATTATGGGGATTCCATCGAGGACGAGTGGCTGATAGTCTACTTACTACGGAGACTGACCACCACTTTCCCATCATTATGGGTGAGGGTATCAGACAGCGACGGCGAGTTCCTCCTAGTTGAAGCCGCCAACGTCGTGCCGAAATGGTTGAGCCCGGAGATTGACAGCAATCGTGCTTGGGTGCATCAGGGAAAATTGCGCCTTCTACCCCTATCCGCCAGCTCAGGAGTCAAACGCCCCCTTGCCTTGGCGGAAGCAATAAATCATATCACATTACATCCAGATGCACCAATATACTCGCCTCTCATAGAAGCCGAAGCATTCTATCGCTTAGAAAAATACCCCGAGGGTATCAAAGCCTCGATGCATCATTCGCTCATCACGATCCCTAGGAAGCTGGCGTACATCCTTCATGAGCAGCCCGCAGTAATTGCGCCCGCTGTCGAGGCCTTTTATCTACGAGATCCCATAGCTTTAAGGCCGATGATGACGACGTCTGTGGACCTGCACTTCCCTCCCAAAGACCTCGTGACAGTAAGTATCAGGTTTTCAAAGGTCCTCTTTGCACAAGTCAAATCTCAGCGATTCGCTGCGCCACCGCTCTGGAGCAGCATCGTCAAGTCATCCGAGGTCGAGGCCCATCCCGTTTCGGAACAGGAACGGAAAACATCGGCCCGCCTTGAACTAGGGATGAAGGTGGCCAGTGGCTTCGAGATGCTCGCCGGCAGCATAGGTAGAAATGGAAACCGCCTGGCGCGTGAATTTGCTATTCTGCTCGAGGACGTAGAGGAGGACGGCGACGAGGTCCTACCTACTGACGAAGATATTAAGAGTTGGCAAGACGCCGATCTCGAAGATGACGAGGCTTGGTTGGACATCAATTTTGAAGACTTTGAAAATGAATTACAGGGTAGGCAAAAAGATGGAACCAAGAGAGAGAATGGATTTGGCGACCCTAGAGCCCAAGCCGATCTGCGCAAAATAGTGTCACGCTTCGAGGAATTTCTCAACGACGAAACAGCCGGTGTCGAGGGAGTCGAACTGGACGACATGGATCACGACAACGATTCTTCAGACGATGACGAGGAAGGGGAAGGAGAAGACGACGACGAGAGCAGTGAGGATGAAGACAGAGCAGTCAGCTTCGACGAAGATCAGTTTAACAGAATGATGAGGGAAATGATGGGTTTGCCTCCAGAAGAGGAGACAAGGCTTTCTACAGCTGCTTCACAGGAAGGTCTCCTTGGCAAGTGGGTTGACGGTGCGGAGGAAAATGAAGACGAGGATGATATTAGGCAATTAACCGCGCAGATGGAGGCCGAACTGAAGGAGCTAGGGGCACTCCGGCTAGGTGTAAAACCTCAGGGTGCCAAGGTTCTGACTTCGAAAGAGAGCGCGGCTGTCAAAAACAAAGGCAAAGGTATTGAGCAGGCAGACGAAGAGAGTGGTGATGAAGAAGAAGTCGATATCGACTACAACCTAGCCAAGAATCTCCTCGAGAGTTTCAAGAGCCAGGCGGGGTTGGCCGGCCCAGCAAGCAATTTGCTAGGAATGATGGGCCTACAATTACCTCGCGATGAAGACGAAGAACAAGAAGAAGGCAAGTAAATGCTGTGCTGGTGCCGTGATAGTCACCAATGACCGCCTACCTTGCGGCATAGTCTTCACACCATCACGAGAGAATACGACCGCGGCAACTAGACGGCTTGTATCTTGAGCAAAGTATAGGGATTTACGCTGCGGCACACCGGCCTACACTCTGGACACCCAGACAGCTTGATTTCTTCGCGACACCTTGTAAATCGCCCGCCAAATTGCACCGGCGAGCTCCTTGCCGATTCACTTCACTAGTGTCGATCACCCAAGATCAATATATTCGCAGCCTTCCTATCGTTCTTGATTATGTAGCAAAATGTAAGCGCTCAACAGGGGCGCCGCCTATCTCAAAACCCTCGGCGGCCTGGCGGAAGAAATGTCAGAGAGTGCTCCCTTGAAATTAGCAGAAAAAATATTTTATTTTTTCCATTCATTGTTATCTCTTACCACTGCTAGGTACAACGTCACAGCATAATACACCTTGAAATTCGAAAGGTTCTTGAACCCAAGTGAAGTTAGGTTACTCAATACAGTACTACAGTACACTTGCAGTTAAGTGTATCTACGGTGCACCTACTTTGTATGCACTGTAAGTAATGCAGTCTTACCTACAATGGCCACATGCATCTGGACCGGGAGAGACCCACCTATTTATACCTACCTAAGTGCCTATAATACGTCAGGTACCTCTTCGAGCATACCCTGTGTCCCAGCACTCCTGCTCATAACAAGATATCATGGTAGTACTGTTCAACCTCGACTTGTCAACCATATCCCATGTCTTTCTACGGTGAGGCGTGCAAGCAGGCGAGACCGACAGCGCGTTCGAGCCCTTGTCATACCTTTGGCGGCACCCTCAAGACTCGTGCCGTCCTACGCTCGACATCAGAACCCTCGACTTCACACGCGCTTCTTGCTTCTTGAAAGAGCACCCACGACAGAACCAAGGACAACCAAGATTGGACATTGACCCGTCCGACGCTTTGCCCTCGCCCTTACTCCTTACCACTTATCCCGGCGCCATCATGTGGTCCAGCAGAAGCCTATCAGGCCTACAGAAGACGTACGACGAGAGCTACTTGAAGTGTTCAACTGCAGCCTATTACGAGAGCCAGGTATATATGAAACAGCTTTTCACTGCTGCTGGTGTTCCGTTCTGCTCCAGCTACCAATCATTTATCCGTACAGCTCTGCTAACGAGGTTTATTCCATCCCCAAGGGCGATGAGAAAGAGGCGACCCTCTGCTGGAAGAATGCGCTCGACCAGATTCGAACCGGGACTGCCAGTAAGAAGCACAGCGATTATGCGCCGAAGTCCGAGACTGAGCGCACCCTTGTCCAGAGCTTGCGTGAGCTCGAGGTTCAGTGCAAAGAGAGGATAGATCTTCTCGAGGCCCTGCGGCTGTCCCGACAGGACCTGGACACCCTAGATACTGCGCCGGCCCACGGAACCGAGCGAGATGAGCAGGGCGAGTCGCTGTCCCAGCGCGGCACTCCAAGGAAAGGCTGGATTGGGGACGGAACGATACCTGCAATAACATATCCCGAGCTGTCAAAGCCGGCCCTGCCACAGCGCCCATCTCTGGCCCCTAGAAGTTCGTCGGAGCGGGCCATCTCTGGTCGCCGCAGCTCGATAGATCAAATTTTGGACCAATTTGAAGCTTCAACCTCTGGCCGACCACCAGTCCTACCGCGGTATAGCCCCTTGTCACCCGCAACGGGCACTTTAAGGTCGCCTAGCCCCGACAAGCGGACCATGCGGACTACTCTCCGCTCAGGCAAGGTAGACAAGCTACCTAAGACAAGCCGAACAGCGGCCTCCCACACAAGCAAACGTCCAGGTGCTAGCGAAGCAGCTACGCTAGCTTGGAGCGCTCTGAACCCGAGGGCCAGTCTGGATTCTGTAATAGATCCCCGACTTGCCGAGACGCGCCACTCTCACGACCAGACACGCCGCAACTCATCTACACAAAGCCATTGGGATAGTCATACGAGGAGATTGGTCGTAAACCCCACACAACCAATGGTGTCAAAGACAGACTATCCGTCAGACACAGAACCACCTCCCCGTTTATCGAGCGACTATACCGTCAATTCGCCATCGCCTCTTGCCCTGGGTGCGGCTTCGAGTGCCTTAAATGGGCTATCTCTGCAGGAACGTACAACCCCTAACTCGGCTAGTAAACGACGCCCAATACCTAGAAAAACGGCAAGTTCTGACTGCCAGCGTAAGAACCACAGCAGCTCTAACGCCGGGCCGTCGAAGGCGGGGCTGAAGGTTGATTACCGCACACAAAAAGGGTTACCAGTTGAAGACAAATACACTGAGCCAAGGAGCTCAACGAAATCAAGTCCACACCACGCTAGCCACGAGCAAGAGCAAGAGCAAGAGTCAACCTCGTCGAGCGAAGACATCAGAATAGGCTTGCGCCCATCAAGGCCTAAGGGTAAGCAAAGGGCTCCGCCAGCGGCTAGTGATTCGAATGCACAGCCACCAGACCACTCCAAGGAAGACGAAGATGAAGATGGCAAAGCTAGCAAAGCCAAAAGCCAATGGGAGAGGAAGAAGAGGAAAATTCTCAAAAGCTTACCTCCGGGTGTCGATGACTCGGCTGCAAATGCTATATTTAACGAAATAGTAGTGGAGGGTGATACAGTCCATTGGAGTGATATAGCCGGTTTGGAGATTGCCAAGACCGCTTTGAGAGAAGCCGTGGTGTATCCTTTTTTGCGACCCGACCTATTCATGGGTCTCCGTGAGCCAGCCAGTGGTATGTTGCTCTTCGGGCCGCCGGGTACAGGCAAGACGATGTTGGCGCGGGCCGTTGCAACGGAGTCGAGGTCCACGTTCTTCTCCATTTCAGCCAGTAGCCTGACGAGCAAATACTTGGGCGAGTCGGAGAAGTTAGTGCGTGCTCTATTTGCGCTGGCAAAGGCAATGGCGCCCAGTATCATATTTGTTGATGAGATCGACTCTTTGCTGTCTCAGAGATCAGGATCAGGGGACCATGAATCAACTCGGCGAATCAAGACCGAATTCCTGATTCAGTGGAGCGACTTACAACGAGCTGCAGCGGGCCGTGAAAGCCCGCGAGGCGCGAAGGATCGCGGCGACGCGAATCGAGTTCTTGTCCTGGCGGCAACAAACCTGCCATGGGCGATCGACGAAGCCGCCAGACGTCGGTTCGTGAGGCGGCAGTACATCCCGTTGCCAGAATCAGAGACTAGAGCCACGCAATTGAAGACGCTTCTTGGTCAGCAACAGCACAATCTCACAGACGTCGACATCTTGGCGCTAGTCGACTTAACAGATGGTAAGGATCCAACTGAATATAAAGGTTCGGCTTTAGACAGACTAACAATATCGCAATAGGCTTCTCTGGCTCCGATATCACAGCGTTAGCAAAGGACGCCGCCATGGGCCCGCTCCGTTCTCTCGGCGAAGCTCTTCTCCACACGACGATGGACCAGATTCGACCAATCGAACTAGGAGATTTCCGGGCTAGTCTTCGGACCATTCGTCCCAGCGTGGATAGGGAAGGACTGAAGGAGTATGAGGACTGGGCCAAACAATTCGGCGAACGTGGTGGATGAGCGTACCACGTAGATGCTGGTAATTTAAGAGGATGAGAGAACAAAGTGATACCCACGATAGTATGCATCCCAGGCTACTAGGCAGATCAATTGACATACACTATATCAACGGACAATGCGTGAATGCCCCAAAACAGCTGGGATCATGGACATTGGCATACCAGATAGACTTGAGTATTTGTCTCCGTCGTTCAGCTGGCGGTGCTTTACGGGTAGTGTTAATATACATGTGATTTTTTTTCGGACATCTTCCGCTAGTCCTTTGCTATCCTCAGCTCCCCTCTCTCTGCGTGTCGCTGGTTGACGGCTCGTAGCAGGGGAAGACTAGTCCGTTGAGTCGTCGCTGTACCGAGTATATAGTGATATATGATGCATCGTGAGCTTGTGTGTCCTGCCATCCCGCCCTTCCCCTTCTATCCCCGTAGCGCCGTTGGCAAAATACACATTTTATAAACAGCGGAAAGTATCGAGAAGCGTTTTTAATCTCCCCAATAGCAATCATAACCCCTCACTTTTTACCCATCACAATCCACCCATCGACTTAAACGCCAGGCCAGACCAGACCTATCACCTCACACCGGGCACATCAATCATCAGGTAGCAGCGCGACCGGCCTTCTGAGCCCGCGCGACCGCCCTCCCGGCGTCGATCAGGAGCTTCTCCGCGGCCCGGGTGGCCTCGTCGACGCGGCGGTTCAGCGCCCTCCGGGCGTCCTTGGCCTCGCGCTTCGAGGCGCGCTCGGCGGCGCGCTCCTCGAGGCTCGGGACCGGCGGCCGCGCGTCGATGGCCTCGCCGTACGGCGCGATTATGTGCTTCACCACGTGCCGGACGTGCTGCGACTCGCGCCACGACGCCGTGATGGCCACGACGTCGCCCTGGCGGAGGGAGTTGGCGGGGTCGTGGACGAGTTTGTACCGGGGCTCTTTGAACCACTGAGGGAAGGGAGGGGCAGCGAGTTAGCTTGGCTGGCTTTTGGAAGCTTGGTCGGGCGGGTTTGTGGTGTGTGGTATGGTGTGTGATGTGTGATGTTTGAGGTATTTCGATCAGGTAGGTAGGTCGGTCCCGGCCCGGCCGCTCGACGATGCGAGCGAAAATGAATGAATGAAATTTATACAATATGGGACAGATCGAAAACAAGACAGGCGTACCTTGTGTACTCTCGGCTCCCACCTCTGGCCACCCAGCCGCACCTTGACTGTCTTGTCCATGAAGCCGGCCGACACGACGATGCCGTGCATCTCCTTGGCCGCCCTCCGCATGCCGGCGGCGATCTCCGACGCCATCGCGTCTTTGTCTGACTCTTTTTTTATATTTATTTTTTAAGTATACTCTGCGTCTGTCTGGGTCCGGGCTCGGGTCTGGATCTGGGTTTCTGTGTCCCTTTTCGTCTTCTCCACTCGATCGGGTCGGTCAATTATTTCGGGTTCCTTTTCTAGTCGTCTAGGGTAGGGGGTGGCCTCGTGCGTTCGTCTCGGATGGCGGTATCGTATCGTGCCGTGTTGTATACGTTAGGTAGGTTAAGTAGTCTTCAAGCTCGTTTTGAGGTTCTAGAAGTGGAATCTTTAAGAGGGCCCCACATAAATTTAGAGGTTGCTGGCTTATCGATCTCCGAAGTGCAAAGTATGGGTTAGGGTTGTTTCTTGGCATTATACTTGGACCGGCACACTGGGTCGCCTTGCCGTACTTAGATATTATCCAATGCTCAAGTTCACAGACGGCAAAGAACATCGCAACTTGTTTAAGTTTCTTTTACTCCTTGTATATTCTTATTTTGTTCATAGAGCCTCATTGGTTACTTCTCGTGAAATATCGGGGAATCTAAGGTATTCATAGGTAATATCCCCTTAACCACCTCTTTCTATCTACCTCTCTCCATCGAATACCCAAGGTCTAATATCTGCGTATATTACACTATGTTATTGATTGCTGGTGCCATACACCCCCTTCCTATCTACGAAATTCAGCTTGTTCTTGTGCTATAGCTTTGTTAAAGCTCTGGTTAAACTACTCCGTGCAGTAGTTTTATTGCTATACTTTTTTTGTAGTATTAATATCCTTGAACATTGGTAGTAATACGTACGCAGTATATCACCCCGATACAATTCAAGTCCCTGGTTAAAAATAGGGGGCGCATATGGCACTGGCATTTTAGATCTTTGAGGAGGCGTGCACTCCTAATGCTCTGCATTCTATCCTATGCTTCAGATTGTCTTCTTCCAGGTCCCAACAAACTAGTCTCCTCGTCGACAATCGCGGTTCTCTCTTTCACTTCCTGAGGCTTAGCCTTTTGCAGACTTAGCCATATCGTCCCACTGATGATCAAAACACTCCCTACGAGACTCAGAACCGGAGGCGTCGTTCCCCAGATGGCCCGTTCGATGATGAGCGCGAAAACCATTTGGAAGTACTGAGAGGAGAGTGACCCGATTAGCAAGATTCAGTTACCGGGCTTCGGGGCTTTGGGCCTTGGCGTTTGGGTCTTACCGTCATGTTCGTCGCTCTCCCGGCTTTCTCTCGCTGCAGTCCCTCAGTTAGGAGAAACTGTAGCAGGAATCCCGCCACGCCGATGACGGCTAGCAAAATCCTATGCCGGTTAGCTCCATACCCATGATCTGAATAGCGGTTCCGCGTAGGCCTACCATTGCACGGCACCCTGAGGCAATATGAAGTGGAGATCCGGATGAACCAGGATGATCAGAGCCGAGCCGGTCGTCGACAATACGGCAAAGTAGTTGACGCTAACCAGCGAATGTGCCCGTTTGCCAATGACGCGTATCGTGCTGTATGCCGCCGCCGCCGCGAACGTCCCCACAATAGAGCAGAGGACAGCGAGCGTTCGCTGTGGCGAGGACGGAGGGCCCACGGGCAAGCCCTCGTGGGGGCCGTCCACGATGAACATGGTCATCGCCGCATTTCTGTTATCTGGTGCAGCCACGGGACTCGCGCCCCCGAATAGGAAGGCTGGTCGCGCGATGAGGAGGACTCCCGCTAGTGAAATAAGGCCAGAGACTGCTTCTTGGATCCGGTATGGTTCCTATAGAAGACGTCAGTTGCCCACTTCTTTGCTCTCTGCCATCCCATTCGGCTTTCCGATGGCTTACCTTCAGCCAGACATAGCAGAGGATAGCAGTCCAGGTCGGGACTAGGAAGGAGATGGCAGTGGCATCCGAGATCTCCAAGTAGGAAAGCGAGTCTGCGGGGAAGATCCATCAGCGTCCATATCTATATAACCAGCTCGACTCAACGAGGCGAAAAGGTATAACAACTCACAGTACAAGCCAAAGAGCCCGATGAAGCCAAATGTACCGCGCAACACCAGCAGGCCTAGTATGTGTCGTGGGCCAAGGGGAAAGTCGGGGACTCTTTTGTACCACATGTACGACATGCCCAATATGGAGGTTGCCAGCATGCGGACGAAGATAATGTGTAGGGCATGGAACTGATTGGGCGACTCGTTAGACGTCAGCAGTTTCGCCGCCGTGTTCATCTACCGCAGTCAGTTCGTAATTAGCGGGCTGAGGAAGCAGCAGCAGCAGCGTGAGACCAAACGCACCACCGAACCAAAGGTCTGCGCTGAAAAGACCAAGAACAGTCCGAAATTCCTCTCATAAAATTCGCGTAGATGCTTAAGCCACCCCTCGTTCTCTCGGCCCGTCGTCGTGGTATCTCCGTCTTCGGCGCCATCCGTCGACGTGGTCGGCCGTGGCGCATCAGCCGAGCTTGAAGACACCGAGTGCTGCTGATGGGGCTCTGCTGCGGGCGAACTTTCGCGACCGTCTTGTTGCGTGCCGTACCTCATTCTCATCGTTGCCCACTAGATAGGTGTTCTAGATTGGTCAGATTGGTCAAATTGGTCACGTCCTTCTTTGCCAGCGTTACTGGGTCCCGGAGATGGTTGTTGACTAGATGGATGACTTGAGTTTTCTCAATCCATCATACCGGCGCCCCACAGCTCACAAAACAACGCCGGAGTTTGCGCTACGGCCCAGCCGGCGTCGAGTACCTAAGCCAAATTCGAGATTATCTTATTGTATTACGTCGACATACGAAACAGTAAAAGTGACTAAATTCATTTAATGTACACATAATGACGAGAGAGCGAACGAATAAGAGGTAGAGCTATTGCGCCGCATGCCACGGAAGTCATAAATTCAATGAATTAGCCGTCTGTCTAAGTCCACTCTTCCCAGCTAGCCTAGCCTAGTCCAACCTACCTCAAAATGTCGATCTACATAAGTCCTCGGATTCACGTAGCACTCAATATGATTGATCACAACCCTAATACTTAATTGAGGAATTACTAGGTTGTACTACAAGTACAACTTGTCATTCACCAATGGAGGGCCATCAGTCACCTGCATTAACTCAGCTGGAGACAGGTCCTCGTTGTTGGAGCTTGAATGCAATGATACGTAGCAGGTAACACATCCAAATGAGGTGCCCATTATCTAATCACAACTTACAAGTAGTAATCGATGCGTTTGTGGTAATTACCGAGAGGGATTATCGAGGAAGTGATCTGCAGATTAGTGTATCCCATGTATCACAGCTTTTATAGCTGGACTTAGCAACCCAACCGTAGTTTCAGTTGAACTGTAGGCATATATACTCCAAAAAAACTACATATTAAGTGGAATATCAGCTTAAGGCTGTCCGAACCGATGATCTCTTCATGCCAAATGAAGTGGGATAACCACGGCCCTAATGCATCATTGCTCATAATATTAAAGCCCAAATGTACCCTAAACGCGTGATCGTTGCTCATCAACCTACCGAGATACTTGTTATCAGCTCTATATCATAAAATGGCTGACAATTTTCCTGTAATTCACGTGCTGCCGGGACAGGATTGGATATTGCAAACCTCCTCAACGAGCCCAAAAGGCGACGATTTCATCGAAATCCCCCATCTTTAAACTCTTGACGTCGCGGTCCTCCTTTGTAACCTCTTTCCTCAGGCGAGAGGCAACTCTGAAGGCAATGGAGGCTTTCTGTGCCTTGCCTGTTGCCTCAAACACTTTTGCCTTGAAAAACGTAGAGCGGGCGATCTCATTTCTATGCGCACTCGGATCAACGGACCAGATATCCAATGCCTCATTCAACATGTTACTAAGGGTAAAGTATCAGTCCCAAGTATTAAACAGCCCGGGCTATTCTGTCACAACTTACATCGCCTCTTCGTTCCGGTCGAGGCGGACGAGGTGTTCGGATATCTTATGCATAACATTCGCAGTGTAGAAGTCTTTGTCCCCCACGGTTGCGCGCATATGGCGCCACGCCCGCTGGTGATACTCGAAACTCTCGTCCCATTCGCCTTGCGCCGCACGGAGGTTCCCTAACGCGTAGAAAAGCAGGCCGGTCCGGACGGATTCTCTGTCGTCCTTTCCTAGCGCCTTCTCTCTGCCAGCTAGGCTATCGAGGAGAAGCGTGTTGCACTCCTCAAACTTGCCTTGAGCCAGGAGGGCCCAGCTAAGGTTGACTTCCCCCGACCGGGGAACGTAGTTACCCAGCGCCTTGCGTATTCGCAGTGCTTCTTTGAGGTCGGCTTCTCCTTCATCATATCGTCGATCTTGTGTCCGAGAGATTCCCCGCTCGGCATAAGCGAGATAGAGTCGTTCATCCGCAACACCAAGTTCTTGGCATATGTTCAAGACCAGATCCAGCGACTTCTCCTTGTAGGTGCGGCTGTTATTGAAGTCACTGGCGTCCATTGCGATAGCGCCTAGACAGAAATAGATGTCTGCAAGCAAGGAGTCCCGATCAGGGTGGCTGGAGGATAGGCAAATGTTTTGAGCCGTTTCGAAAAAGCCATCAAAGTCCTTTGTCCGGCCGCGCTCTTTTTGGTACCTGAGAGTATTAGTCCTATGCCGAGGAAGAAAAGGTAACCCCTAAGAACATACCACGCAGCTTCAGTCAATAGCTTTGCCAACTGCAGTTTGGTGGCTTCGGATGGGTCTGAGATCTCAGGCCAGAGTTGGTGAAGCCGAAGAATGTGAGGGTACATTGCCGCACAGACAGGCCATCTTCCGACGTGTAGTCTGCCACCGCTCGACTTGGGCTTGGGAAGCTCTGGCGGCTTCGATGGTTTGGGCATGGCTGATGGCCACTCTGCCCAAATAACTCTGACAAGTTGATCAAACATCTCACACTTCTTGACGGCATCCATTGTGGCTATGATTGCATCCTGCACAAGACGGTGGACTGACAACATCTGCTTATTCTTGTCCCTTTGGACCAAAGAAGACTGAAGGAGGTCAGCACGAGCCTCTATGTAGTTGCTCTTTTTAAATCTTGCTCCATCCGAGAGCATTTTCCCAGCAGCTGCGACCAGTAAATCTTCCTCTACCGCATCCGGGTCAAGAAACGAGATTAGCTCCAAAAGTTGATGAGCCCGGGGTTTTAGTTTTTCGAATGCCCAGACAGTCGAGATCGAGTGACGGTAAGAAATGAGACTTGTGTCGAACTTCGTCTCATAGAGGTTGGCGTGTTCTTCATGGTCAGTATATAGCTCCCAGAATTCTGACAGCGTGAGATCTTGACGACGAATAATCCCTGCCATTTGGGAGATAGCCAGGGGAATGCCACCGAGTGCGTTTGTGATTTTCTCAACGATGTTGTTTTCCGATTCATTGAAGGCAGTGGTGAGATGGGAGAATAGAGACAGACTGTCTTGCTGTGTGAGGGGAGCAAGATCGAGACCTGAAGGTTTCCTGGTGAACATGGACTTAGCCAAAGGGTCGCGGCTAGTAATGAGGATAGATCCGCTGCCCTGAGGCCAGTAATCGGCCAAGATCATTGGGTCATCTGCGTTGTCAAACACGAGTAGCCATTGCGCTTCTGCGCTTGCCTGGCCGGATTGACCAAGCTCCTCAGACGAGGACAGGGACTTCCTCGGGTTAGAGAGCCACCCTTTCACGATCTCCCTGCTTACAACCTGACTCTTACAATCTGAAGGGTCCTCGAGTCCGAGTGCCAGCGAAATTTGTTGGTAATGCTCATCTAGCTTCGCCACCTCGTCGGCAACAACCCAGAACACAGCGTCGAAGGCGTCTCTGTGGCGTCTAGTAAACTCACGAGCTATTTCTGTTTTCCCCATGCCTCCGAATCCGCAAAGTGCGAACTGGCGCGCCGCACCGCTGGACGTGGTCGCAGCGCGCTTCAGAGGTAGGAGTTCGGCTGCAATGCGGCTCAAAATATCCTCGCGCCCGTAGAAGTCTGTCAGGGTATTACTACTCCAGAGTGAGGATAGGTCGCAAGTAGGTCTCTTGTAGGTAGAATGTGTAAGGTAGTATAGGGTCAGGGTTCAATTTCATTGATTCCTGGGCTCCTCCCAAGAAGTTGGGAGAGCCCGACTCCTTATATAATAGTAGTACCTGATACAAAGACGCCGAGGGGTGTAGAAGCTAACCACCTGCGACCTTGTCCCCTGACAGGCTCAAAATATCCTCGCGCCCGTAGAAGTCCTCGTTTATAGAGGACGCCTTGAGAAGGAAGCACGGCAGATTCAGGGTCCTCCGCGTCTCAAGGGCAGGTGTGGAAGGGTACACCATCTCAAACCCAGCAAGAGACGTATCTTCCGTCGCTCTACTCGATGGCCAATCGGTAGGCTTAACTCGATCAACTAGGGCGGTTCAGTCATTAACTCTGTAGACCAGGGGCTTCAGCATACATTTATGTGGAATCTCGCTCATAGTTGGAGTCTGGAGAGTGGGCACTCATGATCGCGTACTGATATTCTTCTACGGCAGTAATTAGCATCACATGAAACTGTCGCAAGGCAAATATAACTCACGTCTCCGTGGCGAAGTGTTGCACAGTGTTACACAGCCGAAAAGACTTACGGCCGAAAAGCCCTATACACGGCCGAATACTGGGAGCCACCCTAGGGATACGAAGGTCTGCTGCGCCTCTCAAGACAGGTCTACTCCTCTAATGTAAGGGATTGACACTTCTTTTTAGATAGATCGGATCTCTTAAGAAAGAGAGACATCAGCCTATCGCAAGGAGAGACAAGCTATTCCAGGTTATATGTGGCCTAAGTCCCAAAGCCATAAATAAAGAGTCCCAGTGAACCTCCTTTGGTAATAAGGATGGAGGTCAACGGACATAGAAAGACCAAATAGAATTATAGCATAATTGAACACCTAGTTCCAGGCCCATGACCCCAAACCCTTGTTACACACAATATCTTGTAAAATGTCACCAGTATTTTTGTTGAGGTCGAGTAATTCTTCGCCACCGAGGCTCTTAGTGAAAAGACAAGTCTCATGATGATCAACGTTGAGGCCGATGATTGTTTCCATGAGTGTGAGTTGAACAAGCTTTACGGTTGACCAACTGCGGCTCGAGTTAGCGTCTGTCTAAAGTAGTATCAACTAGGAAATGCGAAGTTTGCTTACTTACTGGTAGTTCGGAAGTAATGGAGCCGAACTATTCTGAGCTTCTCTTAGCTCATAGACGACAAGATAGGAGTGCAAAAAGAAATGGCCTCGACTTTGTCCGCAAGATCCAACAAAACGGCGCCTTCTTGCTTGATGTAGGCATGCGGGACCCTGAGACTCTTGCCAGTTGATACTTCAAAGACGTCTTTGAATTATATAAAACTCGTAGATTTATCTACGAACGGATGGAGAGTACTTATAGAGTCGGTAATTGATTGCTATCGATTGAACTGCTTGTTAGCGATTATACACAAAGCCTGCTTAACTATAATGCCCCCGGAACTACGGCAGACTATGACACTTGGCTTATTATCGAATTATGGGTTTGTCAGTATGAGAGTTGCAAGTCGGAAATTGCTGTTTCATTAATACTGGAGCTGATAGCGACCGCATTTCGCTTAGTTGTCGAAGAAGATCATAGCTCAACATTCAAAATTGATTCCCATGAGGGCCTGCGAATGGTGGAGCATATTCGTAAGTCAGAACGCACCCGATACCACCGAGATCGCTTAGAGTCGCTAGTCAGCAGGGTTCTACAATGGCCAATCCTTTGGCAACGGTGTTCCAATGCCTGAGACAGGGATGAAGCTGTAATAATACCTGATAATTAGCAAACACAATACACAATAAAAGCTCAGCGCTGCAAGACTTTTCACTCAATGCTATCCTTGGAAACCCCCGAATCCCAAAGCCGTTCAAGCTAGCCACCTCTTGTAAAGCTCGTTGCTGCCGTCATGACTAAGGACACCCCGGGTCGAATGTTGGAAGAGGCCAACACATGAGGAAGGTAGGTTATACATTGCCCTTGTTGGAAGAGTAAGTGTGTCGTTGATTGCACCTGTGCGTAGTCTGCTAGGTGATGGTGTATGTAATAGGTTGGCATGCAGGCGCCTTCGGCTTCGCCGCATCTAATGTTAATCCGAGCCTCTTACTAAAACGGAAAAATGCGATACGCACTCCCGCACTCTGGAGGCCTACACCTAAGCACTTCACGGCGATTTGATAGAATATAGTCGAATAGGTCACTTGAATGTCGTCGCATAAGGGAAGGAATCTATTCGCGAGAAGTGGTGAGAACCACCGTGACTAAAACGAAGCTAATAGTACAGAAAGCGAAGGGGCTGGCTACTTATATATATAGAAAATCAACGCGAAAATCAGGGTATACCCCCTAGCTGTGGCTAGCTCCTGGTCAGCAGACGAGCCACAAGTGGCTTGCCTAATCGCTCTCTCTACTTCATCACACAATCAGTGTATACATACCTCAAACCTAGAAGTAAGTACCTATGCCGCCTGCATGATCGAAATATAACGACTCCTAAGAGGTAATCTAGTAATTTTATCTAACGGTTGTTTGGATGCCATCAGACGACATGATCACGATCTTTCTTAATCCGTTTGGGCCGCCTATCTGACACGAAGTGGTAACACACTCTCCACAGTTTCCGCCATTGGTTCTTTAGAGCCTGAAAATCCCAGAGAAAGAAGATGTAAGCGAACAGGGTGATCGGAACGCATAACACAAAAAACCACCAGAACGCAAGATGGCCCTGTCCAAGAATCTCAATGTTCATACCAAACAAGCTCGAGGTAAAATTGAGCGGAATAAACAGCGTTGCAAGAATAGTCAACTTCTTGACTCGCTCGGACTGCTCAATGGCTTTACGAGACTCTTCAATGGTGGCTTTGTTCATCGCTAGAGTGATACCCCAATTGCACATTTTCAATAACTCTACGCACCGACCAAGGAGTTGTTCATAGTCTTCTAGGACCCCTTTGGCTGTAAAGGTGCTGCCCAAGCTAGTGATACTCCTAAAGACTCTGGCGTCTTTGGTCTCTACCTGTCGGGCAAGGTCTGCACCCGGGCCCGGCCGTATTGGAGTATCTGGCCTCATCATCTGCCCTGACCGATTTTCGTCAAGCGCTACGTCACTTCGTTCGGCGAGCTTTTGAAGAGCACGTGAGCTATCCTTCAATTGCTGGGCATGACGATTGAGAATTCCGGAAAAATATTGGAAGGTTTCGAGCGTGTTGGCTGGGGCTCCATGAGTGATAGCGTCTGTCTGGGCGTGTATCTTGGATTCCATCAGATTCAAAAACTGAACTTCTGAGAAAGCTGCGTGAGCAAATAATGGGATGCACATATGAAGCGGATCCTGAGGCGCACGGTGCGCTAGGTCAACAAGTGCGACTAATGAATCATATTGCAGAGGAAGCACTGCTGCACTTTGCTGAAAATTTGCTGAAGCGTTCGCATCTGGATCTAACCGATTGGTGGTAGTTCGAAAAGCCATCTTGTGATGAGACTGGAGAACGGGAAGTGCTATGGCTTTGGATTCAATATGGCTCGTCCAAGGACCAGGCGGAGATTCTTCCAGTGGCCTTCCTTGATCCATCCAGGCGATGACTGGGAACACAAGTTAGCGACAATCTTCCTTCCGTGACGAGGGGAGGCGAATTACCAGCCCAGCCTCTGTCTGTCTTCACAATAGAAACTGAGATCCATTGCTCCATCACCGAAAACACTGGGCAGATGGTCGAGTATTCGCGCACTATAGAGTCACCGCAGCTTACTCTGTTCGATCCGAGCGAGTGCAGTCTGTAGGTCCCAAGCGCCACGGATTGACGGGATCGCTGCGATTGGATATCCTGGCCACCGAAGTCATCGCGCTGCACCAGTGTGCTGACACATAGCCGAAAAATATTATTTGAGGAATTGCTTAACGATGGAAAGCTATAGGCATGCCTATCGATGCTGACAGACAGAAAGTCCATATGCTGTCGGAAATATTCCGGATCAATGTTGTACTTGCTCCCGAGAACTGAGACCCACGGCGGAGATATGAAGCCTCGAATGAAGACTAGCTGTCCAGATCCTTGGGTTGGAAGTGTAGCGTCAGAGGAGAACGCTCGGTGTTGTTCTTGGCTGTAGTGTTGCAACTCCCACTTCTTCTCCCCGCTGTTATACACCACGACTAAGTCGTGAGACTTTCCAGACTGGGATGCAAACAGGACGTTTTTATTTTCCAATTTGACTGTATTGAAAAGATTACGGTCTTGTAAAATCCACTGCCCAAGACCGATATAGTTGTTACCTGGGAATGTAGAATTACTTGTGTATCTCCTCGAGAGCGCGATGATGGCTCGGGCGTATTGTTCGGGCGTTACTGCAAGAAGAACATTTGGTCAGTAAGATGTCACGCATAAATCATGACTGATAGGAGCACTGCTCACGAGCAGACTTCCTTCGCTCCATTCTTGCCGATGGATCACCGCCCGCTAGTATACGATAGTGGGAGGAATCGTACAGAACGAGCGGATCTGTACGCCTATCGCTCTTGAGGGAAAGGGTGGATCTCAGGTTAACCTAAGTATTCAAGCAGTCCAGCACTGCCGATTGAAAGCTGTGAATGAGATCTCATGATCAAGTTGCTTGAGTTTTTCTTGTTTATGAGCGAGCATTGCGCACTGAGCCTCAGCTTTCATATTGGCCCCCAACTGCATCCTGATGAAGAGAGATCATCTAGTACGAAGTAGTCTAGCGTCCTCATGCAGCGTGATGCATGGAGGCTACTAACTTACCTATTTTAAGATATCCGGCGCCTATTGCGGGCGTGAGCAGGCTGCCGATCCGCCTACGAGAGTATACTTAGTAGCCTTTCAACACCTAACTGTTTCGTAAATTTTCAAATTCTAAGTCCCCAGACTCTAGCCGTTGTGTTGACATATTTCCGATGTGTTAGCTGTTGGAATTAGATATCGGAAGACATGCCTAGGTTGGGCAAACTGTGGTGTGTGTCGCTTGAATTATCTCAGCAAATTATAAATAGCCTTCGATCCTCGAGAAAGTTTTCCATTTTCGAATTCTATTCCCGTTTCGACGACGATACCCGTGTTTTTGGCTATTAAGTATTTGATGAAATGCATGGTAAACATCTAAAAAGTACATGCCTTATGGGGATAGCAGGGGTGATATGAAGAAGGGGGCCTTGGCACTGCCCCCTGGCGAACCTCTACCCCTGTACGGGGGTCCAAACAACTACCCACATGCAGGTTACTTTGTACTACCTACCTAATTATCTACATACTTACATATCACTGATACCGAGTGATTTGTCGGTTGATATTTCGACACTGGCCGCATAATTCTGGAATCAGTTGAGTCTCATGAAGAAACTCGAAGGGGACGTTGATTACCGTGACATCATGACCTCCTTAGAGAAAAGGCACGAATACCAGCCTCCTCTCCCCCAATCACACATGCATTTGGTAGTGTTCCGCAGTTAACATTCTCGCCAGCTTCCCGGCGATTCGTGCCTGCATATTCGATATGGACGGCCTTCTTATTAATTCTGAAGACGTAATTACCAAGTGTACGAATCAACTTCTCACTAAATACGGGAGACCTGTCTTCACCCGCTCCATTCGAGCTGTAACCAGTGAGCTAAACACGTTCAAAGCTGCCCCAAGCTTCATAATATTGATATATACTCTATAACCAAAAGTGGGGGTTCCAGACTCGACGAACAGCGATACGTTCCACGATTGGGCCAAATTGCCAATCTCTCGCGAACAATTCAAGCGTGAATTGAAGGAGCTCATGACACTCAACTTTCCCGATTGCGAGCCCCTACCCGGCGCAGAGAAGCTCTTGTCGGACCTCAGCCGAGGGGTCTCTTCCGGAGCGAAAATCGAGTTGGCTCTGGCATCGAGTACAAAAACAAATACATACAATCTAAAGATTTCGACGCCGAGGAACCAAAAGCTACTCGACTTCTTTGAAGCTAACAGGCGGATTCTTGGAGATGATCCACGAATACAGCAAGGCCGGGGCAAACCGGCGCCTGATATATACTTAGTCGCGCTGCAGGCTTTGAACTCAAGTATAGATCCTGGAGAGAAGCCGGTTACGCCCAGCGAGTGCTTGGTTTTTGAAGACAGCATTGCGGGCGTCGAATCTGGCAGAAGGGCTGGCATGAGGGTCATTTGGGTACCCCATCCCGACCTCGCAGCCGAGTATCAGTCTGTAGAAAAAGAAATCCTAGCAGGGCGGACGGGCAGATTCACACTCAAGGATGATTCACAGCTTGGAGAAATCGATGATGGCTGGGCTGAGAGCATTCCGAGTCTATCGCACTTCGATTTCGAGAAGTACCGGATTCATGTGCCTCTATAATCTTGAAATCGTCGTGATACCCGCCTGATCTACTTGACTTGTTCAGGTTGGCGAATCAGAAAATATCGAGGAAAATTGAGCGGGTTTGATTTGAGTGTCCAGTCGGAACGCAATGTCATAAAATGAAATGGGTAGGATGCTCGCCTTGCAAGGTAGTGGTGAAGTAAAACTTTCAGCCAGCAATGTTTTCCGTGTGCGACAGGGAGGAGGATATCTCCTAACATACACATCGTTTCCCCAATCTTTAAAAGACGTTCACCATGTTAATATCGAGTATTAGACCGCACTTAGAAAGAGTTATGTGCGTGCCCGATCTCACCAAGCGGCTCATGCAGTTTTAGCAAGCCACCAATGAACATGCTACGGAATAGCCGAACTCCAAGCCTCGATAATGCGCTTTGATATCATCTCGGTTAGCAGTAAGTTAGAGGCTACAGGAACACCACTCTTTCTGTTGAGTTAACTGCCGTGCAGGAAGAAATAACTACCGTCTATTGGGGAGGTCAATTATAATTCCTATCCGGCAATCCACAAATGCTTCCATCTTCTATCCTGTGGCTCGACAGATAGGGTCCTACGGTTATATTGTCCACCTACTGATAGAGGGAATCGTGGCACATCAATTAGACCACCAAAAAACGATTTAAGAATGTATCAATTAAGTATATGCTGGCTACTTTAGTGAGTGCATCCAAACCCATTCAACCCATAGCGAGTTAGGTATCTATCCCTTGGCGAGTCTGAGGAGAGCGGCCATGTCGCCATTAAACACATCAGAGTCACCACCGTAGGTGTAGGCGTCGTTGTATTGCCAGATGGTATAGTAAGGCCAGCTACCAGGGGGTGTACCGGCGCTGCTGCTGTATCGAGCGAGGACCAGGGGGTTGGTGCTTGTAAAAGCGTTCGAGTTGCCCGTGCAGGACGACCACCACGAGGGATTGGTATAGAGTAGGGGATACACGCCGGTCCTGGAGTGGTAGGTGTTGCTGAAGTCCTTGATCCAGGCGACGGTGGCGCTGGTCGAGAGCACGCAGCTGCCCTCTAGATCCAACATGCCGGGAAGAGTGATGCCATCGCCGGACCAGCCTCCGCCGTGGGCGAGGAAGTAGGTCGCCTGGGTCGCTCCAGAGCTCGTGTCCTTCAAGAATCGGAGTCAGTTGATTATCGCCATTTGGACCGTGATCAGCGAGCAATTCGAAACTGCAACACGCCTCGAGGATGTTATCCGGAGAGACACCTTGATACCCTCCACTCTACTTAAATAAGATGAAAATAACCCAAAAAAAATTAACGAACCAGATGTGCGAAGTGGTAGCCACCTCTTATAAACCCTGCATTTGTAGAAGAAGTATAATGCGAGCTGAACATAGGATCGATATAATTTGTCCCCTCGGTCGCCTAGGTGTTGCAAGGTTAATTGTACTGCTTGACTTCTATGGCGCGGGCTCATATCCGTAGGACTTACCTTGATGATAACGAAACGGGCACCGGCGCTGTACGCGGCGGCGAAGTTGACGCTTGACTGGTAATGGGAAATGTCAAAGCCCTGGACGGTCGCAAGGGCGCCGTTGACGAGTCCCAGGAGGGAAACAAGAGTAGCCTTCATGTTGGTTCGATGGATTTGGGCTCCCGTCTTGAACAGATGTGGCCGTGGCGATCGAACAGGTTGTTGATCCGGGGCGAAAGGGCGAGCTTTATACTAACGTCTGCGCACCCTTGAGTCATCAAGTCGCCGAGATGCCATCGCTCCTACGATAGCCCACCTGAGAGCCTGATGACGAGCGAATAAGAGATAGAACCGCCTTAACATGCAGGTCGGCGACCTGCCATTTGTTCGCCATAGAGTGGTGAGGCGTGGTAACGAGCACCCTTCACTGCACTGCTTCACTTCGGCTGGCGGAGCCGGAACTGGCGATCGCCCCTCCCGCCCGCACATCGAATCGCGGAAAGCTTTCTAGAAAGCCAACGCCTAGGGTCAGGGATATGGCCGATCTTGTTTCCACTTGGAAGCGCTCTAGTTTAATTGTTGAGAGCAGCCTACCTCGCCATCTGCCCATGGGGCTGCATTGATGGCACTCACCTGCCGATCGTGGAAGAGATGAAACTAACCTGATCGTTCGCGGGGTATCATTGCGCCAGTGGTGGGCGGTCGAATTCCGCCTACACCATCTCCTACTGTACGTCCTCTTACATCATTTACCTGAACATCTTCGAGATAGGTAGGTAGTCTCGTCGCAGCGCCTCAAGATTTGCAATAGGAAACAAGGCATCTCATATTGCATTGCCTGGTTATTATGGCGCGGACTGGTTGATAAATTACGGGGCTCAACAAGGAAGGTTGCCGTAATCGTGCTGGATTCCTCTCTACGCTGGCGGGACACCACGACATTTATTGCCCAGTCATGGTCAAGACTGGAAACAACCACAACCACATTCCGCAAAGGGGTTGAATATATTGCCATGGACAACCCGCAATGCCGGACCCGGCCTATCCATCTTCGGAATTCGCCGGTACTCTCGAAGTCCTTTCGGTTTCCACGCGGGTTTAGCTCATGAAGACCGGGGACCCGAAGACGGTAACCGAGACAGACATGTATCCCGCGAGCAGCTATTTACCATGGGATCGCCGCGGCGAACACAAGATCCTACTTTCGATATATTCTATCAGAAAGCTGGTGCCTTTGTCTAATGACATCATTCATACCATGCCTCACGCACCCAAGCTGTACTTCCTGATGGAGAATGACGTCCAATACAGTGTGTTGTTCTGCCATCTCTACGTGGTACTTAGGGTTATGCTCATATGGAATATTTGATTTGAGGCATCATTGCGGCATATAATAATGATTGAGGATCATTCTCAAAACGATACCAGTAGCATAAATGGGCCAATAGACGGTCTTGGACGGCATGGAAACCATTCAGCCCAAGGTGATCTCACGATCTGGTGTTGCATTCGGGTTGGTTTTATAATTGGTGTTTCTGGCTTTCGTATTGAACTGCAGAGAAATGGCGCTGGCTGTCGAGGTTGGTGCGCTTGGCAGACAATCCTCTGATTAGATAGCTTGTTCGCAATGGTACTGCTATTGATTGGGATGTAGTAGTTGGGAGGCGATAATTAGCAGCTGATAATACCTGCCAACGTGAGGGGATTCTTCACTACAGTCTACGCTATTCGTTCATAATTTCTCCCGACGGAGATATTGGCAATTTGGAACCGCAAGCCGGATATTATTCGGAACAGATGGTGGGAAACTTACACAATGGCGTCTTTTCTTGGCCTCGCATTGACAGCCTCTAGAATTTAGATAGATGAACAGTGTTATTCGATGTTCCATGTGCGCGACAGATAGCGTAGGCTTAGGTTTGAAGGGTATTTGCACCTGATGCGATCTGTTCATATTAGCTGGAGTGGCTAGATATAGCCAGCCATTCGCCTGAGGAGGAGAATAAAAAGTGCGTGTTAAGGTAAGATACGCCGAGTTGACCTTTTATAAAGGAGCGCGCATACGTACGTGCGTACCTACGAAGTAGTGATAACTCCAATTCGAAGATGAGTGGAGCGTGGCACGAGGAGGCAGCGTGGATGTATCCGATAATTGTGTCCAGACTATTTCCGATGTCATTATTGTCCGGGTCACCGTCCGGGACCTACCATAACAACTAGCGAGAACTCGGGGCCCCAGCAGCAATGGCAGATACTATGTACACCTAGCATCCGAGAGCGAGAGACGATATCCAGACATACCTCTCAGTATTCGATTAGAGGTGTCAAGTTTGGGGAAGTTGAGAGCTTGGCATCCATGATCGGAAAGCCAGCTGGAGATAGAGAGTATGTGTTGCATCATTCAATCTGTCAGATAGCAGCAATTGGTCAATTGGTCCATAGGTGATTGCTCTCGAAAGAGAGAATATAGAGGTGGCCTGCATAGAAGGGTTCGGAACGGCGGGGAAACTCAGTTCACTCAGTATTCCGTGTTACGCCGGGCTGCAACTTTGAACTGCCGCATCCGACTATCTGACTGTTTCTTATCGAGGTTTGCATGCACGTGGGCCAGACTCGCACCACCATCGTGAGCCACCCAGCGGCTAGTAAGCAGCAACAAGAGATGGATGACATGGATGACATGAGTAAGACTTATGGTGCTAACCACGAGCTAAAACTTATAACTACCTTACCCTAATATATTTGGGTTGGGATGTGTATCCTTCGCTGTTATTTCTGATCTTCGATGATGAGGGCCCGAGAAAGACGAGAAAGACTCCGTTTATGGAAGAAGGGCCAGGGATTGAAAGGAAATGGCCGAACGACGCCATCCCGCATACATTCGGTCTCCGAGTGCGTCGTCGGCGACTTTCAATGACCAAGCCAAGCTCTTAATCGCTCGGAGAATCATACCGGCGTTACACGCTACCTACTTCTATTACCACGCTTTACCACGCTCCCGTCTGCTACCGTGCTCTAACATGCTCTACCACGTCGCGTAATAGGCTGGAGAGGAGGGACAGGCCCACCACGGCGCGGCTTACATGTACCTAGACCGGCGCACTCTAGGTAGCAGGTACCTACTAAATAGTTGGCGCGGGCTGGCTCCGTTTCGGAGAGGTATAGACCGTAGGTATAGACAGCTGTTCTAGAAGAATATCAGCGTCTATGTCGCCGAGCGCGAGAAGGTATCCTGTACCTCGGCGGCGAGTGTCACATACGGCGTAGTTACATGTATCCAGTGTAATGTACCTACCAAGGCCAGAGGAATGCCAATATCGCTGAAGCTTTACCGTTCCGGATCCTCGATATAGGTATACTTAAAGTAGGCACATTCTGTCGATAAAGCCGTTCTCACACCGACTGACTGCCTTCTCCTTTTCTCTCTAAATACTCGTCTGACTCCTCCTCGACCATCCATACCACTCACATCACATTCCACCGCACTTCTATATATACGATTTATACACCCAAGGCTCCATATTTGGTCAATTAGGTCTCAAAGTCTAGTTACATTCATTACAAATACCTTATATAAGTTATAACTCTGTTTTTACTCACCCGCTATCTTACCGAGAGAGGGGCCGTTAGGTGCAGTACTGTACTTCTTAGAGGCGGCTACAGCAGCAGATCGCAATCTGAGACACCCCAAGAAAAAAAAGAAAACCGCTTTGAAAAGAAAAGAGAAGTTGCTAGTATGGCTGCCTCGCCAGATTACCCTCGTGCTGGAAAGCGTCCTCGTAAGTCATAATCAATTTCCCCTCCATTAGGGTTTTTTTCCAGGTTTTTTTTTTCACCCTCGGGTTCTCCCCCCCACCTGACCTCCGGCCTCACGATAAGACAAGGTACATGACCTATACGCATCGCGCTTTACCTACCCATCAATTTACACCCTCTGTACCGTGTTCAATGCTCCTCTCCACCCTCCCACACTCTCTCGCCTGCTTTCGCCTGCCTGCCTGCCGGGAGAACGGTAGCCAGCATCCCTGGAATAAAAATATATCACAGTACTAGGCAGCCAGCCTCGGCATTTTAATACCTCGTTCTCCCCTCCTCGATCCCTTGGTTAGCTGTCGAACTATTCCTCTCTTCCCACTCCCAAGATCGGCACCTTGCACCGTTTATCAGCGTGTTTAACAAGATGGGTGCGACTACAGGCACCCAGTCCCTTCCGCCTCCGGCCTTACCGCAGCTTGTTGCCGAACAGAACGTTCCCATCGCCGCGAGCGACAAGGATACACCGAGGCTTATCGTGGTGCTCTCAAATGCCAGCCTCGAGACCTACAAGGCATCCTACGGTGGCGGCGGTGCCGGCCGTATGGGCATGCAGCGCGAGGACAAATACTCGCTGCTCAACAGCGACGAACACATCGGTGTTATGCGAAAGATGAACCGTGACATCAGCGACGCGAGACCCGATATTACGCATCAGGTGCGTGATCCTGCCTCTTGCTGTTGCCCGATTCAACTCGATGACCCGAGTCTGCATTCAACATGCTGACGCAGCAATACTGACGTAGTGCCTCCTCACCCTCCTCGACTCTCCCATCAACAAGGCGGGCAAGCTGCAAATCTACATCCATACCGCCAAAGGCGTCCTGATCGAAGTTTCCCCGACCGTGCGAATACCTCGAACCTTTAAACGTTTTGCTGGTTTGATGGTTCAGCTCCTCCACCGCTTGTCCATTCGATCGACAAATTCTCAAGAGAAGCTGCTACGTGTCATCCAAAACCCCATCACCGACCATCTCCCGCCGAACTGCCGCAAGGTTACCCTCAGTTTTGACGAACAAATCGTGCGACCGAGAGACTATATCCAAAACCTGGGACCCAAAGAGAGCATATGTGTCTTTGTCGGTGCCATGGCCAAAGGCTCCGACAACTTCGCCGACGAATATGTAGACGAGAAGATCGCTATCAGCAACTACAGCCTCTCGGCCAGCGTTGCCTGCAGCAAGTTCTGCCACGCTGCCGAAGACGTATGGGACGTTATCTAATATCACATTACCTGGTCCTCTTTGAGCGTTCCATTCCCTCTGGACTGGCTCTCAGGACGAAATGGCTACGGCGAACGGGTAAGAGTGCGTGCGTACGAGTGCGTACGAGGGTGACGTGAGCGGGCGACGGCCTCGCAAGATCTGCTATACAACATTGCGGTGAATGCAGGCGTCCCCAGAGCTTGGGTCTAGGAGTTTTTCAGTCTCTGTTTTTACAACCAAAGCATCAGGCGTTCAACAGGAGATCCAAGACATTTTCGCCGTCTCGGCGGGCCACTTCAACCTGGCCCACCATTCTTTTCCCTTCGTCTTTTCGTTCTCTCCATATTTTTATACTCGGCTGTTTAGGCATGCGCTATCGCCTCCTCGTGTGCTACTAACTCGATATCTCAATATGGATGGAGCCAGGGGTTGGACTCGGGGCGAGGACGTGCCGAGTATCAACTGCGGGACATCTGGCCGGCATAGGACGAAGTATTTTTGAAAACTAGCCGCTCCCCGGAGTATGTCTAGATGACAATTCCTGGGGATGATGGTAGAAAGAGCCGTCCGGCCTCAGACGGGTGTTCGAGCCAGGGAGATGGGGGTAAAGTAAAGAACAAGCAAATACCAGGTTCTCAGATTTGAAAGAGAACATGACGTGTTGGGGGTTTGTTGTATGTTCCAACACCTCTCTCCTCGCTACCAGGAGCCATCGCTCGACCAACAGGGCCAAGCAAGCTTGCTGTCGATGGATGATTACAAGAAAGAGCGGGCGTGGTTACTGTTGTTGTTGACTCGACAGGTCACCTGTCGATTGCCTTGGCAGTCGAGCTCTCGGAGCATTCTGTATAATACCTAAACCTGTCCATAGCGAATGTAACCATGAACAACATGCACCTATTTGTTACCAGAAGGCATGAAGACTGGTCGCCCTGGATCCCGATTGGTACAGGTGTGGCGCAGTGCCGTGAGCTCCGCACTTGAAAGGCACCTCTGTGTCTGCGATCGATACGTGTAACGCCCGTTGACCAGTCGAATGGATGACTTTATATGTCGACGTGCGTACAGTACTTAATGTATGTAGGTACAGTAACTAACTCAATGTTCGTACCGCTTGTTGCCAATTGTCAAACTGCCAATTGTGCCCACACCACAGCGTGTACGAGGCCCACAGCTCACCTACAGGCTCCATGTACCTTTCTCGGCTACGCGTGTACTGATTGATTAAGTACGCATAAGGTAAGGTACATATACGCTAAATACATGTACTTACATGTATTCAAGGTACGAAGTAGGTACCTCTATCAAAGGTAGGCGTGCATGTATGTAGATAATGCCCCTGAGTGGATGCACTGACTGGCAGGTGCTGACCTGGACCGGTGGGCGGTCCTGCGGTGGGTTAGGTGGCAAGCGCCAACTCTACCTAAGGGTCCATCCGTCTGTAAGAATGCAACTAGTTGCATCCAGGGCGCTCAAATCGTTTCCAGCCGTTGCGAGACGAAGTGGGATCATGCTTACCTACACAGACGGTACATACGGACAGGACCGCCCTGACTGGCCGGGAACTTCGACCTAACCTCGTACCTAGGCCACAGCACTTATGCAGCTGTCTCAACCGGGACACGGCCGGACCTTGGACGAAGGGGCGAGTTCAATTAGTAGGGCATCAACCAACGTGGCAGAACCTCCGTCGCCCCGAGAGCCCCTCATCCTTACCGTCTGCCACTGACAATTTTGATATCCTTGATGAAGACAATGCCAATGCACTTAGTTGATAGGACAGAGGGGCGTGTCTGGGTAAGTCTAACTTGATTCTGTGTCACAGATCGCTCATCGCGCACTACGAAGCGCGACTATCGTACGCACATCACGAGGTTCTTTTTTATAGTATTTTCGCTGTTCTTCTTCATAGCACCAACTCCCTGCTGCCTCCCTCTTATCTGTTCTATCAGTCGTCGTTCGAGAAAAGCAACACGTGTATCCCGTCTCGTGAGAGTACCTAGGTATCCATCTTCCGAGAGGTGATTGGCAACAACTCAGCTAACGCAAGGACAAACCAACGACACACGGTTAAGGGGACCGCGCATGGCCAAGTTGACCTGCGTCCGTACCTAATAAGGCCCCCCCCTGACAACACTTGTCTGTGACTCGCCCGAAAGATATCCTGTGTGGGTACTATTCTGTCCCCGGGCCTCTTATTAAGAAGTGACGCGGCACGCTGCTATCCTTATATCGGCTCCCAGCACGCACCGCACTTTGTGTTATTCGCCTCTACCCATTCCCGCCGTTTGCACACTCTTTGTCGGTCTAAGTCGGAGGTCCCCGAGGAGAAGAGCGATTTCTATATCTAATACAGCCAGAGACGGTCGTTGGGCCTACGATCCCGCCATCTATCATCGTGGTACTCTGTAATTAGACCGGATCGGATCGGACAGAAGGGTTCACAGTCAGTCGTCAACGCTGCACTCGGTAGTACAGCGGCTGGATCTAGACACAACTCATTATATACCGTCCTTCACTGCGCGTGATACGCACCTGCCCGCCATGCAGGCACTACCGTGTGTCCGGGTCAGAGACCTTCCCTCCGCCGCCTCTTTCTACTCAGCTGTCACTCAGCCTATCGGCCTCCGCTTCATATCCGCCAACGCAGGATCCATTGTTTATGGCAACCCAACCCCGACTTTCGAGGTGAAAGCCGCTCCGGCAGGCGGCGCCGCCCCCCAGCCGACTCGTATCGTCCTTTCGGCAAGTTCACCATCTGCGGTGTCCTCCTTCCATGCTGCTGCGAAGAGGGCAAACCCGCGTGGCAACTCCCATATTCATCTCAAAGAAGACGATGGAGCGAGCGGTGAAAGCCGCGCAAGTGCCACCGATCTTGAGGGGAACGTGATAGAGATTGTCTACGGTCCATCGCGCCAGAGTCAGTCCACCACCCGACCGGTCACCGGAATTCTGGGCTGGAATTTAGATGCGGCCACCTCCATAGTTGGCGCCGCACGGTCCGCTGTCGGCTCGGCTGGTCCATCACGACCGGGCCTGGCGACCCTTCTGTCAGCGGATGTGCCAGCGGAGGATGAGTCCTACAGAATTATCCGCCGTAGCTTTACCTCATCCACCGTCGAGACCGCCCAGCCTGAGCAGCAGAGCTCGAAAGGTCTCGGAGCGGGTACCCTTTTAGGGGTGCTAGGCGCTGTCGCCGCCGGCGCCGCTGTGGGAGCCGGGATCAGCTATGCCCTCGCGAAGAAGGGACGCGATCGGACTTCGCGTGAGGAGTTCGAGGCCGCACCAACCTTTCAGCGCCGAGCCACGTACCCAGACCCATACACTGGCCAGCAGCCCCGCTACGTCGAGATGGAGAGAACTGTGGAGAAGGTCAGGTATCCCGAGCAGTATCCCCCTGGATCGAACAAGTATCCTCAACCTAGCTACACGACCCGCCGCCCGCAAGCGGATACTACATCACGCGTGGAGGAAGTCGATGACCGCGCCAGTCGCCATGACTCGAGACCTCGCACGCGAGATCGCAGCGTCAGCCCCCCTGAAAAACCCTTGATGATCGCCGAGACGGAGCATAAAAGCACCGTCGGCTCGGAACACCCCGAGCCCCCTCGTCTTATCACAGAGGACGAACGCCGCAGCGAAGTAGAATCAAGGCAGCCGAACCCCAAGGCCCAGCTTCACGCTGAGTTATTCAAGCGTACGAGGCCCAAGGAACCGTCAAAAGCACCCTCGGAGGCTCCTTCCCAAGCCCCAGACGCGCGCAGCCGCATATCGTCGCGCTCGAGGCGTCACGACCGTCACGACCGTCACGACCGTCACGAGCGCCACGAACGCCACGAGCGCCATGAACGTCGCGAACGCCACGACGACGACGACCGTCGAAGCCACGCGAGCTCGCGCCACAAGACCGTGCGCCCGCCCCGGGAAGCCGAAGTTGAGACGTATGTGTCGGCGCGCAGCGAGAAGTCGGCTACTACGGTACGCCCCGTTAAGGCGCAGTCGAATGCGCCCAGCCGTGCGCCGAGCTACGTCTCGGCGCGGGAGATACCGTCGCCGCCTAAGGAGGCGGAATGGACCGACCTCGCGGACGATATGGATGGTGGGGCGAGCGTCGCCCCGAGCGATAGTATTAGCTGCGTTGGTGCTGAGGAACGGCCCAGTAAGTTTTCCCTTGAAGCATATCTCTTTTTCCAAACTAGCTTCGCAGTTTTAATGTTTTCGTGTGGCTTATGGCTGGCTTTTGTTCTAACCTTTTCGGATTGTAGAACCGCATGCAAGAGATATCCCATTCTTACAGACCCGGGAGCGGATCATGATACAGTAGACATAGATATAGACGGCAAACAAAACATTTACATCAACAGCTTGCAGATATGAGGATCTCTGAGGATACTTTCGTTGCGACGGTTACTATATTTCTGTTCATTCATACCAGTTTTAACATCTGGTATCGATGTCAACAGACAGAGAACTTCGACGAACAGGACGATGATAGCTATCGGGTAAAGAACAGAATGAGAAGGAACGAAGATTTACTATTACCTAGATGGAGAAAGACAGATTGAAACCGGAAAGCATAGTCAATGTTCTGGGCCGGGTTGGTGAGGTAGCATTCGCATTTATGACTGGACACACACGGCGGCGTCTTCTTTCTTTAATGGCTTCTCAGTACAGGGTCCATGGGGCTTAGGCAGGATATCGGGTAGGATTTAATAGGATATAGGTTGATCCAATCGTACATGCTTCAACTTCCATCAATGTGATGTATCTCCTATGGATTCAGGGATTCATAGATGGGATGTAGGGACAATATTGGTTGTCTGAAACCTATTCGTGCTAGTTATAGCTGAGAGGAATGGCCCTCGTTCGAATATCATATTGCTTGCCTGTTAGGTATTGGGTAGGCCGCGATGGTATAATGTACCTCGGATAAAGGTTTCAACGCCCGGAGGCGGGATGAGGAACATACTTTCTAGGGGAATAGTACCCCATGCCTATGATCTCGCGCCCCTCACCCCTCCGACTAAGCTGTAATTAAAATTATATATATGGCTATGTATATATTATAGGGGCCGATTCATCAGCAGAGGTTTTATTCTAGAGCAGACCTGCTACGGCTAATAGAGATATTTCTGCCGAGTCCAGACAGTGACGATGTGAGTAAGATATGGGCGCATTTCAAGTCACTTTTAGAGGGGCTTGTTGTTGTTTGCTCTTGACTGTTCGCGTTGTTGAACTACCTCCAGTCGGTATGAACGTAGATTAAGTACCTAAGGTACTACCAAAATGTTACCAACTCAATTTTGCAATAAGGCTCTATCTACCTTAAACCCCCATGATCAGAGTATAATAGGTCCTTTTTGTATATCCCCCGCTTATTCTATCCAATTACTGCTTTTAATTCAACATACTAAGATCTGGCGCTAAGTTGAGTGTATCGCATTTTGGCGGTAGTAAACATATATCGAAGATGGGTCACGGCGTGACAGAGGCAACAACTCAGCTTACCTAATGCTGAGGGCAGGCTTAAAGAGAGACAGCGACAGATTCATGGAAAAACTAGCGACTGCAAGCTTCCTAACCAGACAGAAGAAGTCCTTGGTTTTCCTTTGAAACTCTTTGTACTTGAAGACAAGAGAGATGCAAGCTAGGCAAATGGCAAAGGCAGTAAGAATTGCAGTTTCGCTCCCATATGCGATACCTCTGGTTGACAGCTCTATCCAGAATTTGTACTTGGCTTGTTAGCTGACCTCTCAGGATGCGTTTGAGTGGTAACTGTATCTCGTGACACGTCTGCAACCCACCCTTGGCCGCCGGGAGCCGCAGCTATAGCGTTTACTAGAAGGCAAAAATCTGCACAATCCCGTCAACGGGGCGAGACATAGTCCTCTGTTACGCCCAGTCAGTTTAATATAGATTGGACTGCTTGAGACAAGATAACTCATCGATTAGACAATGGAGTTAGAAACGGCCACGTTCTTGGATGTCTCCTTCTACAGTGAGAATCGCTGTCTCAACGAAGCCTGCTAGGCCACAACCGCGTGATTATGTACGTGTTTCAGTTTTAGTAGTCTTAAAGCGAGAGAGAAGCGATGATGAAGCTCGAAAGCATTATTGGCCAGTCAAGGGTATGTAGGATGTCATCTGCGTGGTTGTGTGGCTGAGGAGGCGTTGCTTCGATCCCGTTCAGTACCGAAGGTAGGAGCCCGTTTTGTGATTGCTGGTTTTTTTCTTTCTTTCTTTTCTTCGAAGCATGTCCATGAGGACAAGCACCAATGCCCCCCCCCGCTTTCTTACTCGCTTCCAAATTAAGTAGTCTGGCCTGGGTAGATGTCAGTGCCCGCGGATACTCTATATCTCCTCATATGCCCCCCCTCATCCTGAAACGTGACAGGTTCAGTCAGATAGAGAAACCAAGCTATACATTTGCCACCACTACAGAGACGTTACATACCTTTCCTACTTCCCGGACAGTTTATCTGTGGCATGCGCATTTAGGTGTACGACTTGTAGAAGTCATTCACCACAAACTACAAGTACCTACGCAGCATACGACGCTGATCTTGTTCTTGATGCTGACGGTTTCTATGACCTTAGCCGCCATCTGGATAGTCGCTACGGTTGTTTGCAATAATCGTGTGCTTTCTGCACGTCTTCCTCGCCGAGTTTTTGCATGAATTCGTGACCGACACACGCAAACTCTGAGACTGCAAACGACAGCATGAACGCCCAACATCGACCACAGCAACCATGCCCACATTTCAGGAGAGGCAGGTGCACCTTCGGAGCGCGATGCAAATTCTCCCATGATCCGACCAATCTGACGGGGAACCAGCGCCCAGCGCAGAATGCGAATGTGAGAGGGGAAGACGACCTCCGAGAATGGAAACGACTTCTCCGCCAAGGACGGCACTCTCCCAGCCGACTCATCTGTAATCGTTTCTTCGAGTTAGCTGTCAAGCTGGTTGACGGTGATCCGGGTGGATTTCAGGAAGCTGTCAAGCTGCTTGCCGACGAAGATGGTCTTGAATACATTCGGTCACTCGCCGAGAGACACATTCCCAACGCCATCGACAACGGTACCAAGCAAGATGTCTGGATCAAGCAGTTGCAGCCGCTTTTCACGATTCTCACGCATAAACGTGTTGCCGATTCTGCGGTACTAGAGCAGCAAGTGGCCACCATCTACAATTTCATGCAAGGCATTGGTAGCCGGCGAATGAAGATCATATTCGATTTTGCTATCGACCTGGCTCATTTGGCCCCCGTCGCTACTCAGCCGGGCACGACCGACTCAGCTACATCTAAGATCGTCATCGTCGAAGCCTGCCTAGCAGTCCTGTCGAAGATGATTGATTGCAACACTAATAACATCATCGACGAGATATTCAAGATTGTCGTTCAGCGGATTGAAACCCTGTTGAACACTTCAGACAGGACGTCGGACGATTATTATATGCTTCAGTCCCGTAAATGGATTAGCTACCTCAATCGACGTCTTGGGGTTGGGGACGAGCTGCCGTTCTCTCAAATCCCAGCAACACAGGGCATTGGATCACGCGCCCAGTTTGCACTACCCAAGAACCTGCCTGGCCAGCTATCCGCATCGGGTCCTCGCCATGACAATGACCATGCCAACATTGCCAATATCAGCATCTTACCAACCTACGGCGAGATTGCCTCAGCCCGTGGTGAGTACTTGCCGAGCAATGATCCCTCCTCGTTCCATCTTCCTGGTATCATTGGACGTCTCGATCGAGAATTCCGCCTCCTTCGGGAAGATACAATAGGACAATTGCGAGATGCGGTGCGTGATTGGTTACAGGTGGCACGAAGCCAGGGTCAACAGAAACGGCGTTACGAGCGATCAAGTGTACGCACATACACATATCAAGACGCAGAACCAGTTGACGCTTCGTTTGGGCGACTCAATGGCCTAGACCTTTTGGTCAGGTTCCCACAGCCAGTGAAATCTCAAGGTAAAAAACGTCAGGACTGGTGGGTACAATCCAAACGTCTGCAGCCGGGGGCACTGGTCTGTATCATTGGTGAGGATGGCTCTGTCTTCTTCTGTGTCGTCGCTGAAACGACTCTTGTAACTGCCGACCAGAAAAGTAAATGGCGTCAGCACACTGATGGAACTGAGGGGGCGTCCAATGGGGAACAGCCCTCGCTGGCGGAAGATGCCACATTTGCGTATGTGCACCTGAATCTTGCAGAGTTCAAGGACAGCGACTTCGGGCAGGCTCTTCGTTGGTATCGAGAAGTCGGGCACAACCGCCGGCGATGCCTGATCGAGTTTCCGGGCGTGCTACTGGCCTCATTTCAACACACTCTCGAGGCACTCCAACAGATGTCAAAAGCCCCTGATGTGCCATTCGTAGATCTGATCGCCCCGGCTATGCAGAAGACGGGCACTGTGGAGGTTCCAGTTCCCCATTACGCAACCAAACATGGCTTCTCATTCGACCTTGCATGTTTGACGAAAGATGGTACGGATCTAAGATTTTCACCTACCCAGCACCTGGACCCCCAAACGCTCAGGATGAACTCCACTCTAGATGAGACCCAGTCGTTGGCTCTTCTTGATAGTCTATCTCGAAGTCTTGCTCTCATTCAGGGACCTCCTGGGACAGGGAAAAGCTACACGTGCGAGAAGATCATCAAGGTCCTGCTGGCGAACAAGAAAAAAGGGGACCTGGGTCCTATCCTTTGTGTATGTTACGTAAGTATCACACAACTAGCTAATCTTTCGTCGTCTCAAGTAGTTACTGACGACCGTCCACTTCAGACAAATCATGCATTGGATCAGTTGCTGGAACATCTGCTGGATGACGGCGTTGAGCAGATCATCCGTATCGGTTCTCGTTCCAAATCTGAGCGCCTCGAGAATGTTAATCTTCGGGCTATCGCTAAGTCAGCTGACCGTACAAAATCAGAAAAAAGCTCCCTATGGGAAACGAGAAACGCGATGGGTGCGCATGAGCATACTGCATCGGCCTCGCTGCGACAGCTTGAACATTGTCTTGGTCGACCGGCTCTGGAAGCTTACTTGGCGGAACACCATCCTCGGCACCACCAAGCCTTATTTGGACCATATGTAGACGAAGAAGGATTCGAGGAAGTACGGCACGGCTCCCATCAACTGATTGATCAGTGGTTACATAGTGGCAAGACCTCTCAAGCGACTCCCGCCTCCCGCCAAGTCGAGCTGCTACTGGCAGCAGATCTCTGGACTATGACCCATGGAGAACGCAATCGCCTGCATAACTACTGGCAAAGACAAATTCGTGATCCTATTATCCAGGAACTTCTCATCGAGTACCAGGCTTACGTTAATACTAAAACACAACGTGATCGCGTTATTCGAGAGGTTGACCGCCGATGCCTTTCAGTCGCAGACGTTGTCGGAGTCACGACGACTGGCCTGGCCAGAAATCTGGATCTCCTCAGAAGACTAAGATGCAAAGTATTGATATGTAAGTAGCTCTCGATATACTACCCCTTTCCCGCTGCTCGTCTGGGGGCTCTAGCTAGCTATCACCACTGTGCCCTGCGTTGGGCTTTAGTGGCAATCTCTGAAAATGAGCTTTCGAAAGGGACGCGAGAACGTTGTATCAACGGGTATTTCTACCGCAGCCAATATGTCTAACTGCTATCAATAGGTGAAGAGGCCGGCGAGGTGCTCGAAGCGCACAACCTCACTGCGCTGCTCCCTTCAATCGAGCACTGCATCCTCATCGGCGATCAGGAACAACTTCGGCCTCAAATCCAAAATTACGAGTTAAATTCCACGAACCCTCGTGGGGCCCAATACTCTTTGGATGTATCGCTATTCGAACGTTTAGTGAGCCCACCACGGGATGACGACCAAAAACTCCCGTATAGTACTCTCGAAACACAACGCCGTATGCATCCCAGTATCTCCCAGCTTATCCGGCGGACTTTGTACCCCTCGCTACTGGACGGTGGCGGTGTTAATGGATATCCCGAAGTGCTGGGCATGAAGAAGCGTCTTTTCTGGCTTCATCACACCGTGCCAGAGGATCGGGCGCAGCAGCAAGATCCCACATCGAGTTCCCACACAAACTCGTTCGAGGTTGATCTGACAGTAGCACTTGTACAGCATCTTGTCCGGCAGGGCACATATGGCCCCGATGATATCGCTGTCATTACCCCGTATCTAGGGCAACTTCAGCGCCTCCGTCGAGAAATGCAGAGCTCGCTCCAGATATCCTTTGGCGAGAGGGATCTTGATGAACTTGCGGCGCTAGACGCCAGCAAGGCAGGACAGCAGGAAGATACTCCTGCGCCTGCATCGAATGCGGCGGCTCAAACAACTCTCCTTAAGAGCATCCGCCTTGCCACCGTAGACAATTTTCAGGGCGAAGAGGCCAAGGTTGTGGTTATCTCATTGGTTCGAAGCAATGCCGAACAGCGCTGCGGATTCCTTAGCACCACAAATCGTATCAACGTCCTCCTATCGCGAGCGAAACACGGAATGTATCTGATTGGCAATGCAGACACATATGGAAAGGTTCCGATGTGGACTGAAGTAATCACTATGCTCAGAGAAGAGAATAATATCGGTCCTACTCTAGCCCTCCAATGTCCACGCCACACTGACATCCCCATCGAAGTCTCAACACCCGACCACTTTCTACAATTTTCCCCGGAGGGAGGTTGCTGTCAGCCATGTGACCGAAGACTGCCCTGTGGACATGCCTGCATCAACCGTTGTCACTCACAGGTGCTTCACAACGCTGTGAGATGCTTGGAGCCATGCCCTCGACCGAAAAAAGGCTGTGATCATCCTTGCAGGCTAGACTGTGGAACCCCTTGCGGTAATAGATGCAAAGAGAAGCTTGAGAATTTAGACATCCGGCTATCCTGTGGCCACAAGATCACAAGTGCGCCGTGTTGGCAGGCCCAAGATCCTTCTTCCATCCTTTGCAAAGCGCAGACCACCAAGACTGTGCCTGGCTGCAACCACAGCGTTACAGTTCACTGTTACGTTGATGTGACTGTAGCTGGGTATAAGTGCACGAGTCTCTGCGGCGATCCTCAACCTTGTGGCCATTCTTGCCATAGCGAGTGCCATCGTTGCAAAGACAGAAATAGCGGCGTTGTAGTGAGAGAGCACCATGAGGCCTGTCGACAACTCTGCAATCGTGCATACACCACTTGTCGCCATGCCTGTCGGAAGCCCTGTCACGGCGAACAGAAATGCTCTCCGTGCCCCAGCCCCTGCGAAGTACGCTGCAGCCATTCCAAGTGTAGCAAACAGTGCCATGAGCCTTGTGCCCCTTGTGCTGAGCAAGACTGTTCATCCGCATGCCCTCACCAGCAATGCACAATGCCTTGTGCGGCACCTTGCAACTGGGTCCCCTGCTCCAGGCGATGCGAAAAGTCATTAAGCTGTGGCCATCGATGTAAGTCGGATCCATCTCTGCCCTCTGTCTATCCTTTTCCCTAGATTACTGGTACTAACCCTTTACCAAGGTCCTTCAATCTGCGGCGAGGCATGCCCCGATACGAAGTATTGCCATGTGTGCTGCGTTGATGAAATCAAGTCTACAATGGTTGATTATATCATGGGTACAGAATACCACGAGGTTAACCTCGATCAAGACCCATGTATATTCCCCGACTGTGGCCATTTCATAACCAGGACGAACATGGATGGCCTTATGGACATGAGGGCACATTATGAGATGTCTGCCGAAGAGGACCCGAGCCCTGTTGCTCTGTCTCGCAGCTCTACGCCATTCTCGATGGACGAGGTCAAGACATGTCCCTCTTGCCGAGGCTCCTTGCGAAACATTGCCCGATACGGCAGGATCGTTCGTCGTGCCACTCTCGACGAGGCGACAAAAAAGTTTATTGCTTGGTCGAACGGCGGGTTCTTACAATTAACGGAGCAACTGGTGAAAGTACAAATAGGCCTTGCCGAAGCCAAACCACCCGCGGCGCAACAACAGCGCACTCGTCCATCGAGGCTTGTCATGGCAAGGGGACGTTTTCAACAACTGAAGATAGTCTGTGACTGGCTCGGCGATCCCAGATATAACGAGGCAACCCAGCTTTGGTCCAGGATCAGCAATTTCATCGGCCAGGTGCGAAAGGAAGAGCAGCCTCTTCAGCGCGTTGCAGACTTCGTTCGTCACGCCATGACACAGCGAAAAGGCACGGATGCTTTTGCCTTTGACGAGTCTGCGCTTCAGGTAAAGGGCGTGCTGCAAGCCTCTGCGCTGTCGCTCAAATGTGAAATCGTCGTCTTTACCGATTTTATGACGACTCGCCTGCCTCTCATTAACCTACGACCGGAGCTCGAGCTGGATCTAACTAAATCAATGAGGGAATGCGAGACGCTGATCGAGATGGCCAGATCAGCCCATTACCCCCGCGAGCAGGTCGAGGGCCACATCTACTTCGCCCAATTCTGCGCCTTCGCACGTGCCCTTACGCCCGAGCCGTCTGGCCCAGACTCGACACCAGCCGAGACGTCCTCCGAGCATCGCGAGAAATTAAAGGATCAGGCGACGACCCACATAGCGGCGGCGCGCGAGCTTCTCGTCCAGTACCGCTCTACACACGCGCTCGCGCCCGAAGTCGAGGCGGCGGAGAGGATGCTGCGCGATGCCGTCTTCTACACCGAGGTGTCGGCGGAGGAGATGGGGGCCGTCTATCGCGCCATGGCCGGAGAGTTCTCCGGCACCGGCCATTGGTACAACTGCGTCAACGGCCACCCGTTCACCATCGGAGAGTGCGGCATGCCGATGCAGGAGGCCAGTTGTCCGGAGTGCGGATCTCCTGTGGGGGGCACGGATCACCGGCCTGTCGAGGGCGTCAGGCATGCGGATGAGATCGAGGCCCTGGCTCGTGATGTGGACCGGCTGGGCATTTGAGATGAATTGCTAGCAGTTCGATGACCGAGATTTGGGGGCGTTTTCCCCTCCTTCTCTATTTGCTGGGTACTTACCTATCTAGACGTTTGCTGACCGCGCTGCGAAGACGCATGTGTGAAGATCCCTCGAGGACCGTTCTTTCATGTCGACGAGGCGCTAAGTCATGCCTAGAACGGTCTGTAGCAAGCCCGAAGACACATCAGTTTCATCACAACTCCATCCAACATGCACGATCATTTTGCCGTCGATGTCTCAGGCCACCTGCTACGGTCCCAGTGTATGTATGTACTTAGCGTAGTGCAGACTTCTAATGCAGGGAACAGAAGCCATCTGAAGCCGGAGGCGTCGGCATCTCTAGCTCGTCCACGTAGCTAACCTAGTCTAATAATATCCTTGCAATATGGTAGTGTAACTCTAGCCTGCGTAGGTAGTAGACTCGGAACGAATCATGGACTCAACACCTTGCCCAGATCTTAAGAGGCTGCGATGATCGTTCCCTCGCCTTGCATAAGTCAGTCTGTCTATCATGATATTTTGACAAAGCTAGGAGCGAGTATTAATTTTTGGAGGGGAAAAAGATTAGCTCGTTTTATCTAGTGTAGTATTATACCTACAATGTACGAAGTACGTAGACAGCGACTCTTAGCTACCTGGTCTATAATATCCTGTCCGCGTCATCCGAGATCAGGGGTTTCCTGCGGAATGGTCTGTTTTCTGGTCTGTTCCCGCACTTGATGTTGTTGCCTACCTCTCACTCCCGTACTAACTAACTTTGGGACATTGAATATCATGTAGGTGCCCTCTGTGTGAAGTTGATGCTCCTGAAGCGGTGTGCAAGATTTTCTTCTGCATACCAAGATAAAGATAACATACAACTGAACTGCCTACAACCTTGGTTATCTGCTACCTAGTATATTATCTATATCTGATCGTTCTTAAGTATATTGGTATAACAGCGTGTTTAGCTCATTGAAAGAATATATGATAGTAATTCAATGTTGCGAGAATGAATACTAAGCACTGTACGCAAACTGATTACGGGGATGTAAATAGAACTTAGCAATTGAAGTACCTAAAAGGGCCGCTTAAGAACATCCACCCAGGATGTGTTGAATGTTCCCCACTACTGCCAGAAGCACCCGGTCTTTCCTACCACTCCGGTACCTACATGTACTTGGCCGTGCTTTCACATGGGCAGACATGTTCGTATATTCAGTCCGCTCAATGTGTACCCTCCCTGTACTACAGTTGTACACATTAACTTTCGATAATCTGATAAACTTTTAGACTACTCCGTACCTGGACCCTCTCCTATCGAATATACTGTATGCAGGTGTCTCTACCTAAACTAAAGTACACTGCATACCTCTGCACCACGCTCTTTTCACTTCATCTAGCCTTCTACTAACCAATTGACATGGCCTCATAGACCAAAACCCTACTGCGTCGAAGACACTGGCCTATCACCTCACACTAGTGCCAATCGTGTAACACGGCGTACGGAATCGGTGACTCTGTAATAACACGAGAAGCTATGGCGGCTGTGAGGACGTACTCGCTCATCTCAAGGAGAGAGATCGAGGGCTTGATAGCTGACGGGCGAATGATATTCGTTCTCGATGGCTATGTCATAAAGGCAGACGCATGGGCACCATACCATCCAGGTGGTGATAAAGCTATCCGACATATGATTGGTCGTGATGCCACTGACGAAGTGACTGCGTAGGTCTCTTCTCCCTCTCCCTTTCCTTCTCTAACGCTATCGTTCTCCTTCTCCTTCCTCCGCCTCGGCCGCTCGCTTCTAATCATCATGTTCGACTGTGCTATAGCCTTCATTCCGCCGAAGCGAGAGAGCGGATGAATCGGTACCGCATAGGAAGGGTTGATGGGAAATGGACCAACTTCGTCCCCCCTATACAAGGAGGCAAATTTAGACGCTCGTCCGAAGGTGGTCCGGACGACGTCTACGACAACGGCCCGGACTTCTCGGTACCCCCCGCCTCTAGAGCCTCGTCGAGCGACTCGGAATCACGCCCGCCCTCTCCGCTTTTTGACGACGGTGCCGATGTGTCTATACGGCGACGGCATTCGCATGCAGCCCCATCGAGCCCGGTATCTGTTTCCTCAGCCTCATCTGCCGAGCCCGAAGACGAGGGCATGTCGTTCCTCAACTCTCTGACCCACGAGAAAGTAGCGCTGGACTTGGAGAAATATCCGCCTATCGATGCCGCAACACAGGAAAACATTGTGTCCAAGTACCGAGAACTACACCAGCGCGTCAAAGACGAAGGCCTCTACCGATGCAACTACTGGGCTTACGCTATTGAGTGCTGCCGCTATGCCTTGCTTGCTTCTGCGGCAATGCTTTTTCTTCACTGGGGTTGGTACGCCCTAAGTGCCGCCTTTCTAGGAGCATTCTGGCACCAGTTAGTCTTCACAGCCCATGACGCGGGCCATATGGGCATCACTCACGATTTTCACACCGATTCTGTCATTGGCATTATCATTGCCGACTTCCTGGGTGGCTTGTCTCTGGGCTGGTGGAAGCAAAACCACAATGTCCACCATGTCGTAACAAATTCACCAGAACACGACCCCGATATTGAGCATATGCCGTTCATGGCTGTATCACACCGTCTTTTCCAATCCCTTCGCTCAACATATTACGATCACGTAATGGAATACGACGCTGTAGCCAGGATTGCCATTAAGATCCAGCACTACTCTTATTACATTCTTCTCTCATTCGGCCGTCTTAACCTGTACCGACTCTCTTGGGCCTACCTCTTCCTTGGCCAGGGTCCCCGGAGAGGACCAGCATGGTGGCACCGCTATCTTGAGATCACTGGTCAGTTGTTCTTTTGGGGTTGGTTCGCATATGGCATTCTGTATAAGACTCTCCCTACCAACTGGGACCGATTCGTGTTCTTCGTGGTCAGCCACGTTGTTCCAATGCCCGTGCATGCTCAGATCTGCCTCTCGCATTTTGCGATGAGCACATCTGACCTTGGGCCACATGAGTCCTTCCCTCAAAAGATGTTACGCACCACGATGGATATTGACTGTCCGCCCTGGTTAGACTTCTTTCACGGCGGGTTGCAGTTTCAGGTCATCCATCACCTCTTTCCTCGGATCCCTCGCCACAATCTTCGTCAGACTCAAAAGCTTGTACAAGACTTTTGCGATGAAGTTGGCATCCCTTATGCATTGTATGGCTTTGTAGATGGTAACGCCATGGTGGTTGGCACGCTGGCCGAAGTATCGAGGCAAGCGGCTATACTGGCAAAGTGCCAGCATGTTATTACCGCAAGTGCTGACCCTCTACATGGACACAGTCATTAATGTTGTGATATATCTCCCGCCGTACATATATAAATGCGGCCTCCAAATCTTATTCTGCATGCAAGCGACCCTATCGAATCTCATTTACGATATATTACAGCTCAGCTGTTGGGGCTTGAGGCGTACGACTTTGGATATAATGACATGGGTGGTACCGTTGTCCAAACTTGAGTTCATGACCATGACAGAATGAGGTGGCAATTATCTCGAAACCCGCTTAGGCGGAGGGTGCCAACGCGAGGTCAGCATTGATTAGGTCTCGGTTACATTGCCGAGCATAGATCATCGAGCATTCACAACCTTGGTAGGCCAAGATTAATAAACACGCAAGGACAGAAGCTTTCCGAAAATGTCGCGTCTCCCTGGTGCTAGATCGCATGTGAAAAGACCTTAGTCTGACCTAGGCAAGCGATCGACTGGCATCTAATTCATCGAAGCCACACCTACAGCCCGACTAACGCAACATTGCTATTATAACCTCTTTTCTTTGGTTTCTTTTTATCTTATTTTGTGAAGAATCGTTATCCGTGTTGGTCGACAGCAAACCCTGCAGCACTGCAGCCGAAAATAAAATAAAACTCGTCGTACATCAACTAATGCCCCTGGCACTTGATCCTATAGCAATACAAGGGTGTCAGCCACTTACCAATTCGATAAGACGTCTCCGTAGAAGTTCAATAGTGTAGTCCAGTGTGCCGGGTTTAAACTAGCCGCATAAGCGGCACATACCAGATGCATGTGAGTTGTTCTAGACGTATGTTGGCTGCACATGGCGATAGTACTTCGTGGCAGCTTGGACATTGACTGAACCGCTTATTACTTCTGCCTGTCTAACAGAAAACAGCAGCAAGTAAATTTTTTAATAACAAGCTGTGATTTACGTGCCATTATCTATATATAGGAGCGCGGCCACCAGTCTCAACCCTTCACTGCTCACCCAACTATCTGCCTTTACTACCAGTGCACTACCTATCACACTCCTCCCTCGGCTTTTAGCAAAACTACAAAGCCATTGATCCAAATACATTTCCCCGAGGCAGGACGAGTAGACGCTTTGAGACCAAAACGTCAAGATGCCACGGAAGATGGACCAGAAAGGAGTCGAACGTATTAGTAAAGCCCTTGGTCCAAATGTGAGATTCTACCAACCCCCAGGCGTACTAATTTCCTACTTATCCTCGACATGCAGGACGGCTTTACTAGACGCGCTAGTATGACTGTCCGGAATGGAAGCCAGGAGGAGGACAAGAAGGAGGACTCATCTGAAGAACAGAACGTGGAGGCGCAGAAGGAAGATGATGACAAGAAGGAACAGCCAACAAGCAACTAGGTTAGGTATCTGGAGTTGTGTGAAGTTATACCCTTGGCATGGGAATCCGGTTGGGTGATATTGGGTGAGAGACAAGGGTTATCCCAGATTTACGGGGCTTGCCTCAATAATATGATGGAAAGAGTGTATATCAACCTAGCTCCTCTTCTGAATTTTGTACAGCGCTAGGTACTCCCTGTTGTCTACCCATACTCACCGGCCGGTGATATTGCGGCTTTCATCCGGCCATCTGCTGTGTAGCAACTGATTATGTGCGTAAACCCGAACACGCGTTGTTGGCTGCAAGTAAGCTGCATGCCAGCGCCATCACGTTACGTGTTGGGCCCTATCATGAGGAGAAGAAATTGGTCCCGGTAGCTCGATGTCGATGACGGACAGGCACATGCGTGGTGTCGACAGTAGCGCGCCACTGGTCAACCTTTCTAACGGAACCTGCATTGGCATGGAGGCATGTCATACACTATAGCACTGTACAGGGGGGCCCTTGGACGCGGGGCTGGAGAGAAGGAAAAATAAATTTACACGAAGTGGAAAAAGGAAAATAAAGTGTGGTGATATTCCTGCATGGTAGACCAACACTTTGACGTTGCAGATGAGGTTTTCCAATCGAAACACTGCAAGAACATTTCAGTGGATCGAGACTTCAAACTACATACTTTCAACACAAGACTATGCCAGTTTCGTCCTGTCTTCGGATAGCATCAGTCGGATATGTATGCCGGCCATAGACGTAGGCGGGTTATCCGGCGTGAATCGACGATGAATTGGTAAGACAATAGCCCGGAAAGCAACTCTCACGTCGAGATCTTCACTGCATCTCCCCTGCCCACTTGTCACATGTAAACCCCCTTGACCACATAAACAGATAGACACATGTATGATGGACGACTATCGTGTGAGAGATTCACCCACATTGGCGAACTCCGTGGGGAGAACCTATTATACCTTGTCGTCTGCGTATCGCATAGAATGCAATGCCCTGGTGACGGTGGGCCTGACGCCGCCCCTACAAAAGTACACTCAGTGACACCAAATATGGGCTACGCTTCATCACCACCTATCTAACAAGAGTTCCGGGAGCCGGTTAACCGTGTCGTATAACGGCCCTGATTCACCCTTCGCTGTTTAAGTGTGTAAGGTATACTTGTAATCCGAGTAGTATTCCGTTTCTCGACAAGCGGTGAAATGGGGATGACCAGACCGGATTAGAAGCGATAACTTGTCTGACCAAATGATGAATAGTCGGCGGATGAGATACTTAGGATAACGCCCAATCTATCACATGGGGAGAATAAATAAGATATACCTACCACTCTGGATTATTTTGGATTCTGCTGCTGCTGTTATTAAAATATGACATGAGACGAATGGAAGGGTGAGAGGGGCAAGCAAGCGGTTGGCGATTAAAAGGGCATAATAATAAACATTTGGTCACGGTATAAAGCAAGGGAATATATATCTATCACGCATCCTTAGTTTTGACACAGCTGCTTGATAGTTTAAGAAGGTTGCTAAGCTACAGTTGGGTATCTAGAGTATGGAACGTTTTGCGTGGGCTTCTCACTCCAAGTACTGGCTATTAGTAATGACCTATGAAGGCCACGCTTACGAGATTCCCCGCGTGTGTATATTATCGCCGCAGAAATGGAAAGAGAGCTCGAAACCCTAGATTTATGGTGATCAGGCGTGAATTATTGATGGTGGTCTTGTCAACCTGTTCTTGTTCTCAGGCTTACGTTAAGTCAAGCCTGCCTAACGAATCTCGACATAGGTACTTTGTAGTCGCTCATCAAATATTTTTTGGCCTTTCTAAAGCATCAAAGTGGTGTACTTCACTTCATTCTACGACATTCTCGATGCCCTTATATTTCACAAGTATTTATGCTACTACTTTTCAATGTCGTGAGTACGGACTACCTGCTTGCCTACTTGTGATAGATAAAGTGAGTACAGTACTTAAATTGGGCTAAGAACTAGCCCCATAATACGATAGGGTAGGAGGCACCACCACCAGACTTCCAAGTTACATAAAGGTCTAGGTACTTAGCATGCTGGGTGTAGGTACTCGAGGCAGAAGCTCGGGGTACCTACATAATATTGGTCGAGCATCGCTGCTACTTTTAATCTGCATGTAGTGCGAAGGGCAGCATTCGTACCTACCTGGTGTACATTTCGTACCAGTGTTAGGTTCCACCCAATGTCAACCTCCGTTGTTTTAGTGCACGTCACTCACTCACTCACTCACTGGCCTGCTTCCAACCACCATCATCACATCAACGCCGTCTCGCCTCGTACCGTCGTATTAAGTGAACACCCATCTATTTTCAGTTACCCGTCATATATTTCCATGCGCAGAGCACTATAAAATCCATATCCTGTACCACAATACCGGCGGTCCGGTATAGTGTCTGAAGAAATAGGGTTTCGCCCGGGATTTGGCAATAGTTTTGGCAGCCTTCGCTAGGAGCGCTCGTTCTTTGAACCTACACCTACACCTACCATACCACATTATCATGCTCTTGTGAATAGACCAAACAAGCCGACCAAGAAAAAACCCATGGATCCCCATATTGCACGGCTTCTCAATGACAAGCTCTACGAAAAGAGGAAGGCCGGTGCCCTTGAGTATGTATATTGTGTTTCTTATCCATGCACCCCATCCTCCCCCCTCCATTCCTACTATACTCTGTAGGATACCCCCTACCCCGGGCACTACTGGTTCATGTCCCCCGTTTACCTCGCCTAGCTGACTGATTTGTGAGGCTCGAGCGCTCTATACGTGAGCAGATGATCGCGAAGGACTACAACAAGGTCCAGAGCACCATCCAGCAGCTATGTGACGAGTATGCCTACGCGGTACACCAACCGCATGCTCGAAATGGTGGTCTCATAGGCTTGGCTGCCGCAGCTATTGCCTTAGGTCTAGTACGCCACACCCACCACTCCCGCGTCCCTGGAAGGACGTATTTGCTGATCGATCCCGCCTAGGAGTTACCCAGGTATCTAGAGACGATAGTGCCGCCTGTACTCGCCTGCTTTACCGATCAGGACGCTCGTGTTCGCTATTATGCATGCGAATCCATGTACAATATCGCCAAGGTTGCCAAAGGTGAAATCCTCAGGTATTTTAACCACATATTCGATGCCTTATGCAAGGTATATATACTCCGAATCCCTTGCTCCCCTTGCAGTATCCGTTCTCTGACTGGGCCCTACTTGCATAGCTAGGAGCCGATTCGGAACTATCGGTCAAAAATGGTGCAGAGCTTCTCGATCGTCTCATCAAAGACATCGTTTCTGAATCCGCCGCTACTTATGTATCAGTACTGGAATCTACTCCGCCCGTGTCGCAAGACCAGAAGGACCTGGAAGGACAGAAACCCCAGGACGTCCCCAACCTCCCAACCGCCTTTTCCCTGCCCAGATTTATCCCCTTATTGAAAGAGCGCATATGGGTCATCAACCCATTCACGAGGACGTTTCTTGTAGGCTGGATCACTCTCCTCGATTCCATCCCAGACCTCGAACTTGTGACTTACTTGCCCGAATTTTTGGGTGGCCTGCTTAAGTTTTTGAGCGGTAATAACGCCGACGTTCGGGTTGTCACGCAAAGTTGCCTGGATAAGTTTCTGAATGAAATTAAGCGAATTGCTCGAGTGAAGAAAGGCATCGCCGATAGCAAAAAATCCAAGGGTGACGGCAAGAGGAAAAGGGAAGACTCTATAGAGAGTGGGAGCGCACGCGTCGCCCCAGATGACGTGGGAGAAACAACCACAGCCACAGCCGTTGATGATGACGACGAGGCGAGTAGTGAAGATGACTGGGTGCCTGGCCAAGATGTACAAGTCAACTACAAGGCGATTCTTGAGATTCTAACAGCAACTCTGGATTCTCAGCTGGGTGAGTATTTTTCTTTTCCTTCCCACGGCAGCAGACGAGCGAGAAGGGCATGTCTGACACGTGATGCAGAGGAAGATGGTCTCTTGGAAAGTTTACGGTGGATAGTGTCATTTCTAGACATCTGCCCGGAAGAAGTACTGCCCTTTACGCCCAAGATTTTAGCTCACCTACTGCCGGCCATGGCCAGCGGTGTTGAGCCCATTCGTCAAGCTGCAGCGAGGGTCAATACTTCGCTGATGGAGTATGTTGTCTCTCTCACAGACGAATCTGACGTATCACCCAGTCAACCCATGTCAAGGATACCAACATCTCTAGCCGTTGACCGGACTGAGGGCACGGGTAGTGCACGTGCCTCTCTTTCTAGCTCCCGAGAAGTTGAAGTGCATAGTCCTCCACCGGCGAACCATCGCAGAACGCCTACACCGGCGACATCTGTGATCAACCCACAGCCCGATTTGGACTATGCTGCTGCGGTGAATTCATTGACGTTACTGTTCCTCAATGACCACGAGGCTACGCGCGTCGCGGCATTGACCTGGCTCATCATGCTACACCGGAAGGCACCAAGAAAAATCGTTGCCTTCAATGATGGCACCTTTCCTGCGCTCCTTAAAACCCTGTCAGATCCTGCAGAAGCGGTTGTGACCAAAGATCTGCAGCTTCTGTCGCAAATATCCAGAAACAGCGAGGATGACTATTTCTCGAACTTTATGGTCAGTCTCTTACAGCTTTTCTCTACCGATCGAAAGCTATTGGAGACACGAGGCAACCTGATTATCAGACAACTCTGCATGACCCTCAGCCCCGAGCGTATCTATCGCACGCTAGCTGAAACGATTGAAAAAGAAGAGGATCTTGAGTTTGCTAGCATCATGGTTCAAAATCTCAACAATAACCTCATTACCGCGCCCGAGCTCGCCGACCTTCGCAAACGTCTGAGAAACCTTGAGACAAAGGTGAACACCGTCCCTGCCGGGATTTCTTGAGACAAGCTAACGACGTCGCAGGATGGGCAGATGTTCTTCGTTGCCCTCTTCCGGTCCTGGTGCTATAACGCCGTGGCCACGTTCTCTCTGTGCCTGCTTGCGCAAGCATACGAGGCCGCATACAATTTGCTACAAATCTTGTCAGATTACGCCCCATATATAAGAGAGAGATGTGTTGCTAACGCATAATAGCGCGGAGCTTGAGATGACAGTCAATATTCTCATTCAAATTGACAAACTTGTCCAGCTTATCGAGTCTCCCGTATTCACATGTTAGTATCAAAAACGCTATACTCCCAGCTCCTTGTTCTTGTGTCGATCTAATCATGGGCACGGTAGATCTTCGTTTACAGCTTCTTGAACCAGAAAAATATCCGTACCTGTACAAGTGTTTGTATGGGCTTCTCATGCTTTTGCCACAATCAGCCGCCTTTGCTGCGCTGAAGAATAGGCTTAACAGTGTCAGCGCTATTGGTTTCCTGCACACTGGACCACGACCGTACGTACCTTTACCTGCTACCATAGGCAGTACCCTCTCCCCGCACTTGCGACAAGGGCCGATGACGGGGGCGCTTTTCGCGTACCAGAGCCATCCCCCTCGCAGAAGCATTCATGACACTCACTGGTTTTCCGCTAGTTCTGCCCCTTCCTCCAGCACCCCTGGCTATGATCGGCCCAACAGGCTAGGCAAGGGCCGCGAAGACGGCATCATCCGCTGGGAACAGCTTCTCGACAAATTCAAGAGCGTACAAGAGCGGGCAAGACGAGCGCAGAGGTTGATGGGCGGAGGCGGTTTCTATGACGGCCCAGACTTTGGCGAGTTGCGTGTCGGCGACAATATAGGAAGCAGGGAAACAGCTGGGCGCCTCCCGGCCACGGGACCACCTGTGCCACAGAAAGATCCTGCGCCACCACCCAAGCGCACCGGTCTTGGGAGACAATTCGGGAGACTAGGCGCGACGGTCGCGGGCCGCGGGAAGCGATCTCAGCAATAGCATTGATGTTGTTAAAAGGTCCCGCGCGCCGGGCCAGAAACCACCTGGCAATGCTCGGCTTGTGTTTAAAACTGGAGGGATGGAGAGATATTGCGTGCCTAGACTATACATGTACAAGACAGAGAGTGGAGGCAGCGCGTGATTCGATATGTCATTTATCCAACATTATGTAGAACACAGCGAGGATAGATACCCGGGGTCCAGCGCATAAATCAGGGGGTATCCTATTAATACTAATTAATAACTGGTTTTGCTCTCTCTCTCTCTCTCTGTCTCCCTTTTCTCTCACGCTCCCCTCCTTGTTATATATGCTGTTCCTTTCCTCTAACTATCTCGTATTAATAAGCTAGAATCTGCGAGAGGTCCGAACTTTAACGGGACTCTCGCGCTCGACTAACATCTCAAAATTGGCGTCCCTCCTTTCCGTCGCCTCTCGCAGCTGCGCGCGGAGGCCCTCCAGCTCGACCCTCGCCGCCTCGACATCAGGCGGCAGACCAGCAAAGGCCCTGACCTGGGCGTCGAGATCCTTCTTCCTAGCCAGAAGATCGAGATAGGCCTCCTCGTCGGCCCTGACCTCCTCCACGGTCAAGGGCGGGACGCCGACGGCCCCCTCCAGGGTCTCGACGCGGCGGCGCAGGTCGGGGAGCCCGGCGGCGGCGGCGCGCACGGCGCGCTCGAGCTCGGCATTGGCCTTGCCCAGGTCCTCGGCGGGGGGCAGGCGGTACTGCGGGGCCCGACGGAGCTCCTCGAGGAAGGCGGACAGGCGCGCGGACTCGGCGGAGACGTAGGAGCGCAGGAGCTCGACGCGGCGCAGGAGGACCTCGGCGTCGTGGGCGCGGCCCTGCAGCTCGACGAAGCGGGACGCGAGGCGCGGGGGCGACGGGTCGGCGGGCGTCCCGAGGGACAGGGAGACGTCTGCCAGGGCGTCGAGGGCCGCCTGGCCCTCCTTGGTTAGGGATGCGTCGAGGGCGTGCAGGAGGTCCTCGGCCAGCAGGTCGCCGTGGACGGGGACCGGCTGGGTCGTCGTCGTGTTCTCGTCATCGTTGTTATCATTCTCATTATCATTATCGCCTTCGGCACCGCTGGGATCGGAATTGGGGTTGGTGTGTTGTTGCTGCTGTTGCTGTCGTCGTCGTCGACGGCCTTCCTTCTCCTCCTCGGCGGCGCGGATCTCGGACAGGGCGGCGGACTCGAGGCGCGCGAGGCGGTCGCGGTCCTCGTCCGCCTCTTCGTTGGCGGATATCAGGGACAGGAGGGCCTCGAGGGTCTCGGGGTTGCGCTCGAACGAGGGAGGGGAGGACGTCGTGGGCTTCGAGATGTTGCTCTGGTTCTGGGGCGCGGCTGCGGCGGACGATCCGTCCTGTCCTTGTCCTTGTCCTTGTACCTGTTCCTGTCGCAGGGTCGCGAATTGGCGCCGGAGCCAGGCGTCTACGTAGGCCCAGTCCTTTGCCGTCGAGGCGGCTGCGCGGGCTACGGAGGGGGAGAAGATGGCTGCTTGGGGAGCTAGGTGGGACATTGCCCCTTTTTTTCTTTTTATTTCTTCTTTTTTTGGGGGGGGGGGGGGGGGGGGGGGGGGGTTTTTTTTTTTTTTTTTTTTTGTGTTTTTTTTTTTTTTTTTTTTTTGTTGTTTTTTTTTTTTTTTTTTTTTTTATGTTTCTACATTTTCAACTTTATTTGTTAATCTTTCT